>JAAAQI020122475.1:0-15480 GCA_011800005.2 Stichodactyla mertensii
CGGTCGCGGCAAGGCACGCTTACGGCACTGACCGTGCCGCGACCTTTTCACAGTCATACGAAATCTGCTCTATTGCACGGCATCAAGAAAAGCTGTGCAGCAGTATAATGCAAGTTGTTTTAAAGGTGATTTCAAAAAGTTGTCAAGTTTTGTAATCATACTTGAAAACGAACACAAAAACTTCTGAGGAGGGTAAAACGTGTCAGCTTACACGATAGTAGACTAAACACCATTGACGTTCGTTGACGTGGAAAAGTTCATTCATATAAATTACTGCTATAAAAAGCTACAAACGAATTCGAACGCTATAAATTGAAAATAATATTTATGTAGAATCGAAATTAAAGCGTATAACTCTTTTGAGTCACATTTATTCTAATAAAAAGTTCTAATTTTAATCTTCAGCCATTTGAAGGGCCTTTTTAATTCCAACATGGACCGATAGCTTCATGCAAGTCGTGATATCAATAATACAATATCCTTTACATTACAGCGTGTTGCAAAAACTCTAAAAGAAGAGATAACCTTGATAAAAGCGTATGTAAGACCAGGAATAGTATTATGGTCACACGTTCTAAGATTGGCACACGGGAATTAAGCTGCCACGCTGTCAAGAATATTACAACAAATCGCTTGAAGGAGATTCATAAAAACTTGCCTTTTTCCTTTGAAATTATTGTCCTGTGGTGCCTTTAGAGCATAACTGGTGGAAAGATTTTTTGAAAAGACGTTTTGCAATTAAAGAAGAGTGCCACAATGCAATGGTTCATAATTATATAATTAAAATGATATCGCTCGCTGAGGAGTGAAAAACAAACCCGATATTGAAAATGATGACGTATTTCCGGTTCCAGATCCACAGAAATTTCGCTAAAATAAGGCCAAAAAAGTCCCCAATTCTTCCTCTACAACAGCTGGAATTCTGTAGAGCAATTCCTGCTGTGAATAAAAAGGGAACAAATTTTCAAAGAACTACTCACAGAGAAATGATTTTTGTTTTGGACACGGAAGTGGCTTGTATACAGGGATCCCACGTCACTGGATTTTGCGCGTATCAATTTTAAGCCCCAGAGGGCTGGGGTGGGGTAGAGGTCTGGTATATTTGGGGCATTTTTACTTTTTCAATTTCCCTACCCCGGGAAAAGAAAAACGAGTCAAATTTCATCACCCTGGCAGCACCCATTTCAAAAATAAAAATAAAGACATGTTAAAATGCCGTTCCCTCCCTGGGGCAAACCAGGAGATTAAATTCTCCGAGGTGGGACAGCAGAACGATCAGATGCCCCACATATGCCCGACCCCCCGAACTTATCACTTGCATGCATTTTGTTTTTCGATGGAAAAAAAGTACGGAAATATCTCAAAAACCAAAATTTCTAATCAAAATCACGATCGTAATGAGAAAGTGACTTTTTTGGCTATAGTCAATAGATTCTGACAAGGGGAATTATCTAGAAAAATTAAGAAATTTCTTTAAAGCTAGTGAGTAGCCATGGAAGCGCTTCTCTTAAAGTGATTTTCTAGAAACATTAAATTATCAGATAATCCTGTCTGTGTGACCAGAACTCTTAAAAGTAAAAAATAAAATAAAAAAAATAACTAAATAAAATTCTTAGGGTTTGAAAAGACGTGAAAAGCGTTGGCGAGCGTTACTACGCTTTCTCGTCACTAATTCAACACCTATTCTTTTCACTAAAATTAATTAAAATGTCTTTATCCTTTTATTCTTTGGATATCAGTATTTTCCATTGAAAATACGAACAGTTTTACTTACTTTTGAAGTCAAGTTCTCTTGAAGTGTTGTTAAAGTTAAAGGTGGATTTGAGTCTTTTCAACTTCGTTTTCCACTGGAGTTTTCAGCCAACAGTTCACCGTTTTTCATATACTAGCCAAGCTTAGCAATAAAATTTAGTTCTAGCTACTTCTTTATATACTTTATTGGACATGTAAGACTAAATAAAAAGGCGTTTCACCACGAGGACTACAAGGTTCAAACCAACTGGTAGATCATTCAAATCAGCTCGATTTTTATTCGCTATTTCAATGACAGCCGACGTATAGTACATGTACAGTTTAATGGCTTCCCCGGGCCGCGCGGGAAAACATAAAATTTTTTCAACAATTTATTTTGCCTTTAGTTTAGTATGGGTAAAATCTTTAATCTTTACGAGGAGCCATGCGATTGTTTGTTTATAAAATAATGGGCCAAATTAAACGATGAGAAGACTTAAAGTAATTCACCCCTCAATTAGAAAGAAGAGCCCTTCTTGATTGACCAATCAGGATAAAGTACTTTGGACCCCTATGCTAGAAATTTTATAAACGCCATTCAAAGCAACGAAAATTCAATTCTGGGGAATTTTACATGTAATTACCGCTGCCCAGGAAGCCGCTTTCGATAACATTAAGTCAAAAAAATTCGGAACAAATAAAATTTCATACGAATTGAAACCGACGTGGCATACTAATGATTGACAGCGCAAAAAATTATAAAAATATAATTTTATTGAGTCTTTTTAGTTTGAGGCCAAGATAGTCTCTGCTTATTACTGACTACGAACAAATTATTGAGGAGTGTCGTAGAATTAGTGTTTAATTATTATTATAATTTGCAACAAGCCTGTGTTGGGTGCCCTGTGGTATGAGTGACGTAATGAGTGCGTGTGTCACGTGGGAGGAGGGGCGAAGCGTTTAAAAGTTAGAGAGTTGAAAAGAGGGCAAAAGTAAGAGGTGGTTGAGAGGGGCCAAACAAAATAAAAAGTTTTATCAGATTTCCTGTATAAAAATTTTCTTCCCTGGTTACCAAATTCTACCGTCTGCGTAAGCGGGATGTTGAGCAGCGTATTCATGCCTCGCACTGGACTCCGCAAACTTCGCTTGTACGATGGCTGCCTTTTCTTTTTCGTCTACCTTACGCAGCTTGTCTCGAATTGCCATCTCTTTTCTAAAAGCAAAAATATTAAATAGCTTCACTAAGGGACCAGTCACTGTTCATTGCCCTAAGGAAATGAGGGGAAGATTTTTGCTGTAATAATATAAAATTGATGGTTTTAAAGGTTTTATAAGCTGTGATTAAATTATATTGATATACGTTTCATCCCTGGCGCTAATTTTCCGAAAACTGATATAGTGATGTTACCTTGCTTCTTGTTCTGTCGCTTCCCTTTCGCTTACCGAGCTCTGGACATTTACTTTAATCGGTGAGACAACAAATGGTCGACCAAAACATTGGGCCTATTGGAACATTATATGACAGACAAGCGTCACTAGTTAAACATGAAGTAGAGATTTAGATACTTTATACTGACAGGTCACGTGACAGTGGCCTTAAAATGGCGAATCCATGCACCCTTGATCTACCCAGTCATCCATAATGCATTGCGCACTGAAGACAGCCAATCCGCCATTTTCTTAGTCTCTGTCGTAGCCGCTTGGCTCGGCTGTGATGCAGGCTACATTTTCTCAGCCAGGCAAAATGTCGGCTTTGAAGGCTAAGCTGTTTGAATTCATTTCCATCGATCTTGTTTTTCATACTGGGGCATTTACAACCATCAGGATATATTCATACATTGCAGGCCCGTAGGCTGGGGTGCTTCGGGGGATTTAGTGGACGTGCAGCTGAGGCCCGGTCTGGACCTCTTTTTTTCGGCTCTTTAGAAAAGTAAAATGAAGTTTAAATCAAAAATGAGTCCAAGATACAAAAAATCGAATTGACTGACTATAGACTTAGTCAAGTTGCTTTTTGAAGTCTGCCATTTCGTCAGATTTCTTGTCTTTTGAATCCCCTGCTTATCTCTTTTTGTTGGAAATAGAAAAATTGTCCCCCCTTTTGGAAAACGAGCCCCCCCCCCCCCCCGTTCAGAGTTCAGCCTACGGACTACCATTGTTAGTTAATCTTTAAACACATTGTGTTTGTTTGGCAGCGACTGATCTAAGGTATGTAGACAATGATATAAGCGCACAATGCATTGTGGATGGCTTACAGACCCGCAATCTGCAGTAACGTGCAAGATCACGTGAAGTATTAGTATAAACGCCTCGCCTGTCCTGAGTGATAATATTCCATGGCTTTCTGCACTGAAGTTTCGTCTTTGAACAAAGCCCACGCTAAACCGTTTGGTTTACGGAGGATTGGGTCCTAAAGTGAGAACAAACAGGCGGTTACTCACCAATCAAAATTGGTCACCCTGTGGTCCCTGAAATACTCATTACTATTCATTAGTAGTAATTAAACCTTAGATAAGAAAACTTCTTTGACGTTGCAGTCTGCATCATCTTCTAGTAAGCTTTCGAGTTTTTCTCTTGTAGCGGTCAGCGGTAGGTTGCTGATGTACACTGCGCACTTACGATGCGACGATACCTAAAAAAATAAAACATTGTTCTTGGTCGCCCTCCTCTTTGAAAAATATACGAAATTTCGTGGGTCAATCCACCAGAAACAATGTGGGTTAATCCAACAGAACTAGCATCCAGAGTAAGGATGCCCAAAGATGCCCAAAGATGCCCAAAGTTGATATTTTCGAAGGGAGGAAAACCGGAGAACCTGGAGAAAAACCGGCCTCGAAGTACAGGAGAGAACCAACAAACAACTCTACTCATATGAGATAGCAGGTCCAGGGATTGAACCCGAGACCACAGCGGTGAGAGGCAGCGCATTAACAGCGCACACAATATGCTTATAACCAACAAGAAACTATTTTGTAAATGACTCTTCACATGCCACCACATTTCTCTGGCGGTGGGGGGGGGGGGGGGAGGGGAGAAAAATTTTCCCTACCTACCCCTCCCTCCCCAGAGAGCCTGTAGACAGCCTAAGGATTAAGTGACTTCACTAGTAAACACGGTTTTGTAAGGTCGACCCAAGATGTTGTGCGAGTAAAGTACACACCCTCACCACCTTCTCCCTACCCCACCCCCACTGAAACAATCCCAACCTGTAACCAGGCCGGCGCGTCCTTATCTGCACTTATCACTAAGTCCCAGTCCTCTTTACTCAACATCGGCTCACAACTGTTGCCAGTGTTGGCCAGCACTGCACATAAGCTGAGAGCATCTTGAAAATTCAAAGTCCTTTTATGCTTTTTGGAGTAATCCGTTTGGATAGCGATGCTGTCTAATAAGGGCCCGTAGTCACCAGGCTCTCCTCCAAGCCCCGTTAAGTTGATGGAAGTTTGGGGCGAGAATTCCAAGTACGTTTTGGATGCAGTGACGGAGTTGTTATCTAGTGGGATGCCTGTAAAGATGAAATAAATGAAGTATTTAACGGATAACAGCCAATCAGAACGCACTTTGAACCGCATGGCATTATGGGGATTTTTGAGTTACTTGTGGGACTATTTCATTACCCTACTCCCGAGTTCTCGAAAAAGATGCATGAATGCGAGGCTTCGTGCGTACTCACGCCTTGTGGCGCGAAACACTTACTTGTACTACGTTGCAATTCTTTTCTCTATGACCTGTTCGCGGTTGTCTCTAAAAAAATATAGTTTTTAGCAACAGAAAAAGCTAGAGAAATTTCAGTCGTTTTGAGACCACTAAGCGTGATTTCGCACAAAGCTTCGACTTCAAGCATGCATCTTTTTCGAGAACTCCGAAGGGTTAATAGCTTTTTAATTAAGTCTCACGATTCCATGCTATGGGTTCGATACCAGTTTTTCTTAGTGTCAAAAAAAACCCCAAACAAACAAGCTTCTTCGTAGCGAACACAGTGATCAACTTACCACAGGCCCCCCCAAGCGTTTTCAAAATCTCATCCATGTCATCCTCCCCCACGGGTTGCTGTTGATCCTTAAAATTTAGACTGTGTAGGGTACCGTGGGGAGCTACTTGTGATACCAATGCTAAGATACCAGAGGATCCTACGCTGTTGTTGCCAAGCAACAATGTTGCTAGGTGGGTCAGCTTGCCCTTTGCAATGGCAGAAGCCAACTTCTCAGCACCAGGAGAGCGAATCTACAAATACATTTAAACAAAGGTACTCTCATGAATCTCGTTATCAGACGTCTACAATGAAAGGTAAACACTGCCCGTCATGTGCTATCAACCAGAGAGTATTCTGTTGCTTGGTATCAATCAGCTGAATGAATCTCATCATCAGACTACAATGACAGGCAAACACTGCCCATCATGTGTTATCCCAATTCCACACGTGACCGGAAATGACATCATCTAATAACAAAGGATTACCTTATTATTGTCAAGATCCAGATAGCATAGTGAGCAAGGCTCATCCATCATATCAACCAACCAATCAACACTCGTATCTGTCAGACGATTGCTTGATAAGGTAACATGAACTAGACTCAGTCCATTTGCAATTCCTATCAACAAAGGTTTAACGTCTCTATCGTTTAAGCTGCAACAGCTCAAAGAAAGCGAAGTAAGCGCGAGGGGCTTCGTGGGAACAAAATCGACGGACAATCCCAACATGCTTTGTAAGGCATTGGTCCCTGAGAGTTTGATTGAATCGAGATTAAGTGACGTAATGCTGACGTCATTTCCCGTTGAGTTCTTGAAGAGACATTGACGTAGTTCCGACGTCAGTTTTGCAGGAGATATTCTTGCTTTCCTAAGACTCAAATGTTTAAGACTCGATAGAGAAGGAGCTGCGCACAAGACATCTGGAATTGTTTCTGCATTGTTGAGGGCGAAATCGAGATATTTCAAAACGTTTGTTCCTTTGTCATCTTCTGAAAAGAAATATAAAACAACATTAACATCCTTAGACTGCGTCCAGACTGCGTTTTCGAAAGGCACCATTTTCGTCTCACCGAAAACGTATCAAAAGCTTTGCATCCACACTAGTGTTCTCATTTAGTGTTTTCGTCCGTCCACACTAAATCAATCAAAACCGCAGACACGAGCGAAAATTAAAACAAAAAATATCTGCGCATGCCAAATGCAAACATGCCCGCGATTTCTTTATGTCAAAAACAGATCACAAACGTACTTCCGCGGTGTCTCACAAACCTGTTGTTATCATAGTGAAAACTGAGCACAAACTCTCTCCTGTGATGTCGGTATTTCCTGACAGATTTATCACAGCAAGTTTAGACAGCAGTCCTTTCGTCTCGCCAGCGAGAGACGCTAAGAGAGCGTCGTTCAGAGAACAGGCTGCAATGCTAAGACTTGTCAAATTAGAGGACGATGGCTTCGAAGATTCCGTAATTGCTGTAGCAAAAGAAAATTGGAGAAAATGAAGGAAAAACTCTCAACGCATGGCCGTTGACCATTTAAGTAGAGTAGCACTTAGATGGAGTTATTTTACCCGGGGGGTGGGGGTGGTGGGATGGCGTTGTCCCTTGAATGGTTTACATGGATTTGGTAAAATAGCAGTTCCAATGTGTGTAAGCATACCTTTTTTGTCCCATTCATTCATTTCTGTTGGTTTGGAGTTGTCGATTGACAGATCTTGGAGTACTGGATGAGTGGTACATGAGTAGATGAAGTCCATTATAAAAGACAGACTATGAACCTGGAGAATGAAATAGCATATTAATAGAACAAGAGGTGGTGGGTGGTGGGTGGTGGTGGTGGTGGTGGTGGGTGGTGGGTGGTGGTGGTGGTGGTGGGTGGTGGTGGGTGGTGGTGGTGGTGGGTGGTGGTGAAGGCACTGATAATGATGGTGATACCATTGATGATGATGACAGTGATGATACAAGATGATGATACAAGTTGATGATGATGCATGATGTTCAGAACTAAACATTTATTATGAAGACAAAAAAATTGCTAATCTTGTAAGTCCTTAGTGACTCCGAGTTTCATGCACATTGCAATCATCATATATGATGATAGCAACATGCATGAACCTCACAGTCACTAAGGACTTCCAAGCTTAGCAATTTTTCTGTATTCCCCTCTGCAGCTGTCCACACCAAGCACTCCAAGGCAATCAGAATGATTAAATCTCTTTGTTTATGATTATTCTTATATATCTCAACTACTTATAAATACAAAATCAAATTTCTCTTAAGAACTAACATTGTGTCCACTGGCATTCAGTCTAACCAAGCTATTATTATTCTGTATTCCATTGAGAAGATACATCATACCATCCACTCCAAGATTAGTGGCATGAACATCCAAATACTTTAAACTACAGTCTGGAATCTGCATCCAAGGGGGAAAAATATTAGTACAATATTTTTGCATAACTAAAGATTATATTTCACTCCATGTTGGGTTTCCTGAGAGAAAATAAGAGATCACTATTGTATATATGAGGTGATAAAAATGCAAAATGCATTGTAAACTTCTGAATGTAAGTTTTGAGATCTTTGAATGAAAATGAAAACTGAATGAGAATAGAAATGATGCAAGAGAAAAGAAAATTCTAAGAAAGGGATAAGAAGATAGAAAAGACAAGAAAGGAAATGATATAAGAAAAGAATGGAATGAAAAAGAAAAAGGAAAGAAAAAATCCCATCCCTTTCTTTCATTTCCAAATCTCTTTATTTCTTAGGACTCCCTTGCCTTACCTTGAGTACATTTTCAAGGCCTTTACCAAATTTCTCTCCCAGCTGATTATTACTAACATCTAATTCCTCCAATATTTTGTTGCCATAGTTACCACTCAAAGCCTCCAAGATGGCTGACATGTCATTGGCCCCACAGCTTGCACACTTCAATGTCTTAAGTGACTTATTGATTTGTAAAGCTGGTCCAACACAGCGAGAAAAGTAGTCCTTGCCAAGGTCATTACCAGATACATCAAGGTATTCCAGGCTGGTGTTCCTGGAAAGCATGTGACCTAAGGCTTTCTATGGATTAAACAAAAACTTGTCAGACAATCTACAATGACAGGCAAATACTTCTGGTCAAGTGATATCAACCACTCTATTCTATTGCTCTGTATCAATCAGCTGAATGAATCTCATTATCATATCACTGTAGGCAAACCCTTTTTGCAGAGATAGACAAACAGGGTACATTGTGGTGTAACTTCAGTACAAAACAATACCATATAAGGCAATACGATGAACAATAGATATTTGTACCCAAGCTAGACCACAATGCACCAGGTTTCTACAAGTCTCAGTCTACACTGATGCACAAACACTGCAAGTGTTTAATAACAAAATATGCCTGGGGATTTAATTTCAAATATCCAGAATACTAGCACACAAATGGCTGTCTACTTTCATATTTGAAATATTTTAATACAACAGATGTTTTTCAAAATTGGCAGTGAGGTCACATGGAAGCAAGGCTGGTAATATTTGTAAAAAAATCTGAAACCAAAACTGCTTTTTGGAGAAACCTCACCAGGTTAACGTCAAAGAAAAACATAAAATTTCTCATAGTTTCTGTCTTTTGGCTGTTATTGGCCATTTGGGTTTCAGATTTATTTACAAATATTACCAGCCTCACTTCCATGTTACCCAAGCACCATTTTTAAAAAACATCTATACTCACCGATGATTCTGTGTCAGATGAGTTATTTGCCATATTCAATGATGTCAGTGTTTTATTTTGTGCCACACCCAAACACACCACCCTGAACCCCTGAGGTCCAAGAACATTGTTCGATATATCCAGCTCTTTAAGATTTCTTAAACTCCGAACCAGATCCCCAGTGCTGTACTCCAAAGACCTCAATGTGCGGGAAAGATTTAGCGACATCACACCAGAGGAGACCTGGTCACAAATATGTTGCCATGGTAATGCCTTGCAGGCAAATCGCAAAGCAATAACCAGCTTCTTCTGGGATTCAGGATCAGGTTGATCATTTGGAATGGAGGGTAAATCTTCAGTCACATGACTGTTGCCATTGGCAACCCCACTGTTTAATGTTGGATCCTTATTAACTACACAACTGCTGTCATCAACATCACTTGAAGGCATATTCTCAAGTGCAAGATCATTGTTGCCATTAGTTACATCATCTGATGGCGAATCTTCAGAAGTCACATGATGGTTGCTACTAGTAACAACATTGGCTGATTTCACTGGACAATCAGCTAAATTATCATTCAAAATATTTTCATTTTCCTTGGGAAAGTGAATATTTGTATTTTCTTCAAAAGCTTTATTATCTATATTTTCACTAATGCTTGCATCCATGCAATTCTCAGATTCCATTTTGTTTTCAATCATACGACTTCCACTTTTACCACCAGTAGCTTTATCTTCACCTATCACATGACTTTCTGTGCTCTTAGAAACACGACTCTCCACACTTCCGTTCATGTTGGTTGCTATAGCAACATCATTATTTGGTAAAGCATCATCTAAAGTTTCCTCATTTTCATTATTTTCTCCTCGAGATATTTCAGTTCTTGATGCTGTCTGTTCATGTGAAACAACCCTGGAATCACCATCCAATTCTTTTCCAGCATCATCAGTTATATTCGTGGGTTTATTTTTCTCTGAATCTTGCAGATTGTCTGCTTTTAAAGTGCCAACTAAAATGAAGAAATTAATTAAATTAATTACAGTCACAAAATATAAAGCAGCTTTCACGACTAAGTGATTTTTGTGCTGGGCATAAACCAAGCTGTGGTAGCACTGTGCTTTCTCATAAATGGCAGCAGTAACCAGGAAGTAAAAATGCTGAATCATGTTTTTGTATTCATATTAAAAGCTGCCATTATACATGCATATAAGGTACAAAATATATTCAGCTTGAAAGGTTTTTCTTCTATTAGCCAATTACTACCTTACATTCAAACAAAATGTCTCAATTTTTGATTGGCTCTGGCCAAGCCATTGGCTCTAAAACTATCAAGAAAGTTTATTAATTTCATGAAGGAGAGCCAGAGGGAGCCCAGTAATAATGTTGACCAGGTCAATGCTTCTGCAGTTTTTGTTGACAACATTTCATACATCTGTTCACTAACCAAACACATAATATTAAGTTTAAGGTAAAAGGTACAAGTTTGAATAATCTTTTGAAACTACCTGAGCTGTATGGAAAGTGGTCAATCCTTTTTTTAAAGACCCAAGCATCATAGTTGTTAGTTAAGGTGAACTTAACATAGAAGGCAAAAACCAAAATCATGAGGTGCACAAAAACTAACTTCACCTTTTCCTTCTAAAAGCTATTTATATAAAAATACAATATCTGGCAGCTGTGTTGGATGGCAAGATTTAACAACAAAATATAACACAACATCTGAGTATATGGAATAGATTACTTTATTAGACATTAATAATATTTGGATATTCAACAATGCAAGATTCTTTAAGTTATCCAAAATAGCTATCCTATGGTATTTCAAAAATGTGGAAATCAATTTGTATTTAAGCAGTAGTAATTAGTGAATCAAGAATATACTCAAATAAAATTCAGAACAAAAATGTTGTTTCAAATAGGATCTTACTGCTATATGTAAAGACATGTGAGAAATTGTGATAAAAGGAATCTGACTGGAATTGAAACACGAAAGATGAAAGACATGCCTCCCACACAACATGGCTGCCAGTGAACAATTTTCTGCTTAGCTGCAGCAACCTTTTGTACTTTCTTTGTCATCTTTTTCTTCTGTTTTTTCTTCTTCTCCTTCTTCATCTACTTCTGCTAAACAAGCAGCCTGCATGCTCCGAGCAAAGCCCAAGGCAGGTGAGACATCCCTCAAGGATGGATGTACATCAAGCTCTTCATTCATGAGTTTCTCCATCTTTGACTGTCTCTCAGCATTCCAAGATGGCGACCTACCAAAAGATCCTGTGCTACCAAGAATATCATTGAGGCTTTGTGCTGAAGTGGCAGTTTCACTAGTGTCTGGAGCCAACAAACTTGAAGATTTTTTGCTCTGAGCTTCGACATGGATTTGAATGTCAGGCACAACACCATCGCATTCACCTGTCTTGCCCATCTTAGAATGGCTATGGTTTCCATGACAACCACTGCTTACTGACCCTTTAATATTTTCCCTTAAATGTGTTGATGCTAATTCAGGTTCAAATTCATCATCGACTTCGATTCGTATTGTAATGACTTTGCTCTTGTTTTCAAGATTTGTTGTCATAGCAGTGCTAGATTTGTCTATATCGGTAGCATTGCACTCACAAATGGCTTTTGTTGTATCCAATATAGCACCTTCAAAACATACACATTGTTTGCTTTTGTCAGTTGCCTTACCAACTGTTAGTTCACTAGTGATCTCCATAGCAACCATTTTGTCATTAAGATCCCCTTCATCAATACAAGCATCATTGACTGACTCACAGACCATGTCTTTCTCAATAACAACTTGTTCAAAATCAGCACTCAGCGATCTACCCTCCTCTTTATCAGGTAAGCAAGAAGATTTCTTTTCTACTAAGTTCTTTCCTAGGCTTTGTGAACTTTCTAAGGTTTGAGATATTATGTGACAAGATGTGGGTGTGGTACCTCCATGTGGCAACTCTTTTACATCCTCCCTTGAAATTGTTCTCTGGCCATCAGCATGAATTGAGGGTACAACACTAACACCCTCTTCTTTATCTTGCCTTGTACCTTCCTTGCATTCAACAGCAGTCTGAACTTGTGGTGCTCCTTTAAAATCCAAACTCCCTGTAAGTCCAGGCCCTGAAATTTTTTGTGAAATATCTTTCTCTGTGGTGTTATCAGTTTGAAATGGAACAGCATTTGAATCTTGGAGCTGCATTTGATCCTGAGGAATTGTATCTTTCTGCCTGTCATTGCCACTTCCAGCTGGGATGGCATCCAAATCTGCAGATTCTGAGACTTGTGGAATATCATCTTTTTTCTCCTCAACATTTCCAGGTTTAATAACACTTAAATCTTCAAGCTTGATGTCTCTGGAATGAGATTTATCTTGTACATTGAGTGGTAACACTTTTTTAGACAATGGTGCTGATTCTAAACAAGAACCTCCATTAATACTTCCATCTTGTGTTTTGAAAACTTTTCCAGTCTTTTCAACAAGGTGCATTCCCTTTGTTTCTGAGCTGTGCTCCTCAGACCTAATTTCCTTTCCACCACTGTCTGAGTCTTCAAGATATGATTCACTGGAAGACTCCACAGCTTTTGCAAGAGGTAATTCTTTACTTGATAAAGAAATAGTGGGCACATGATCAACGATGGATAGCTGGGTTCTTCCTTTGTCTACACTATCCGAGGTATCCTGGGTTCTGCCAGCTATTTTCCTGGCTGTATGGCCATCTACATCTTTCTGGCTAACCTTCCCATCCACTTTCTCATACTTGCCTATCAGTAGATGAAATTTTGCATTAACATATACAAAATTTATCAAACTAGATGTTACTTTTCTTAGTACTCCTTTCTTTTTTGTTTATTAATGATTAAGGCAAAATAACTGGCTGTATTTTTCATTCATTCATTCATTCATTTGTTCATTTTTTTCTTTTCTATATCATTTCATTGAAAAAATTCTTCAGGTATTGAAAAATTATTAGTATTTCAAAAAATCAAGCTCCTTCTGACACTAGCAAATAAAGCCAGTGTTTTGACAGTTGTAAATATTGACAGGTGAATTCATGACTACAACCCCCAGAATGCATAGCCCATGTTCACAAACTAAGGTAATCAGGGTTGAAGGGAAAATAATGAGTTCCAGTTGGGGAATTCATTACATTGTCAAAATTGTTATAGGGTCAAAGCAAAACATCATATTAAAACCCTAAATTCCATTTCAATAACTGAGCTGCTGAATGAGGAAGTTGTTAGAGAAGCAATAGAAAGAAACCGATGGAAATAAAGGAAAATTGGTAGAAAAATGGATTGAATTGCGTGCACAGTTGTATAAGTTACAAACTGGCAAACTGTGGTATGGAGTAATTGGAATTTTATCAAAAGAAAATCTGAATTCAAACAATAAATAAGAATATAATTTATTTTAAACTAAGATAAAACCCTACAAAACACACATTTTACCAGGTCTAATTGAAAAGCATTTCACATTCAACACATGAAACAAGGCAAGCAAAATAATCCATAAACTAGGATCTCAGTATTTTCTTGAAATACATAATACTGGAAAGAAATTTTTCTGATGTCTCAAGTTATATAATTTATATGTAAATGACTACATTACCAGTAATTAACTGTATACAAATGACTAGTCAATATTTACCTGTCTGTGAAGTTTGGGGAGCTGGAGTTACAGTGTTAGATGATTTACTAGTTCCACAACCCATTTCCTAAAGCAAGGCAAATATTCAACATTGAAAGATTTTACAGCGCTTTTCATAATTCTGCAACCTACCGAGTCCAGACCTCTTGGTGACGTTCAGTGTTTTGGCTTCCATCAATCAAAATAATTACTAACTTAGATTGTTGAAACTTTGATTGATGGAAGCCAAAACACCCGACATCTCCCAGAAGTCTGGACTCGGTAGGTCGCAGGATTATGAAAAGTGCTGTAAAGCTTATAAATCATTTGACATTAACAGTAATAGCTACCAACAATGCAGCAACTATATATAATAGCAATAACAACTTTAGCAAATATCAACAACAGCAACAAGAACATCTGTGAATATAATACAATGACAGCAACAACAATGACATCATATAACACCATGTGCAACAACAGCAACAACAACAGCAACATACAACCACAACAGCAGCAACCTTAACAGAAATGTAAAACAACAGCAATGTACAACATGAAACTTGTCTTGCAAAGTCATTGCACACAATGCAAGATGCAGTCAAACGTTTCACTAAATAAATGAGGGACAAGATTTAAACTCATTCAACACCATTTTGAAATATTGTGATGTTTAAATAAATTTTGAATCAAAAGGGCTTTAAAAACACAAATATGAAATATTTGCAGGGTAATTTCAAGGAACTAGAGACAAAACAAACGAAATTCAAAGGAAAAGTGCTCACCTTTACCAACAGCTGAGTTTCAAGGAATTTTTAAAAACTTTTTTCGACAATAAAAAGAGCATTTTCATTAAAAATAAACAAGTGTGCAACGAAAATCTTCAACATGGCATTCATTTTTACGATTATTTCACATAAATGACCAAATTTCGGGTTATTTTGCTTTCATGTTTTATATTTTTACGAGAGCAAACTCAACTCAACTCAAGTTCGGCGCCATTTTCTCTGTTGCCGTGACGACGCACGTGCGAAGCGAGCGGGATCTGGAGCGACCTTAAATGTTAAGGTAGCAGTAGACCTCAACTGGATTGTTTTACTACGGAAATAAATGGGTTTATAAATTCTTTATCATTCACAATTTATTTGAAAAAATACCATGTAAACATTAGTATAAGGAATTACACTTTATTTTGTGTCTTTTGTGTCTAAAATATTAAAATTGTGTATAAAAGTGTATATACAATACTACATGGGACGTTCCGCATTTAGAGATTTCCGATTTACAGGCTTTGGTACTAACAGCACCATTGGTTAGCTTGAATATTGCTGCAATTCCTAACTTTTTAAAAATGTCTGTGCAGGAATTATGGATTTTTTCCCTTTTTTTTCATTCTAATTGATTAATTTAGGACCATACTTGCAGACATCGATTGCACAGGGCGAAACCATTTACGGGT
>JAAAQI020122486.1:0-15473 GCA_011800005.2 Stichodactyla mertensii
CCACCATCATCATCGCCACCATCATCATCATCGCCACCATCATCATCGCCACCATCATCATCGCCACCATCATCATCGCCACCATCATCATCGCCACCATCATCATCGCCACCATCATCACCATCATCATCATCATCATCATCATAACTATGTTCACTACAATCACCATTATCATCACTAAACATCTTTATAATTTCTTTTAAGGCTAAATATGAATCACTGCCCCATGTTTACCTTTAAGTAAGGAACAACAACATTGTATAGCTTCTCAATAACACTTTGTTCGACATAAGGAATCATAGCGATAATCAGATCCATCAAATGATTCCTGCAACGAAAAACATTAATCATTTAAATACCTTTAACATTATTTTGAAGTGTGGCATACATCTTTACACATCACTTCTTCAGTCAGGTTGAATTTCAAAATGGAAAAAACAGCTCGTTTAAACAATGCAGTACAAATGGAAAAAAAAGAACTTGTTCTTTCACACAGCAAAGGACAAACGTACGGATGAATTTTATTTGAATGGGATGCCCATTTCTTGTGAACTTGTTCTACTAACCTTGAGTACACAGATGTTTCCTCGTTAGTAATTTTTTCAATTGCTTTGGATAGAAACTTGGATGCCAGCTAAAGAAAACGAGAAATGTACACATTACCATTAAACCAGTTTGAAAAAAATTGTCGTCGCTAAAGGTTATTAACAATATGTCATTCCAAAAACATCTTGTTGAGAAACGGTGGAAATGTCTATAACTAAAAGAGTTTCTTTTTGGCTGCCTGCAGCACTGGATGCTTGAATATTAACCTAATGACAGAATATCGTTACATTTAAGCAGACTCAGGTCTTTGTCACCCTTGTATATTGACAGACCTGTGTATCTGTGATGGTAAGATAAGTTCGTATTGTCTCTAGTATTGGTAGTCTGTCAGACTCTCCTTCCTTCTCTTCACCAGAGTACAGGTTGAACAGAATGGGAAGGTAGTTCTTTGCATACACCGACAGCTCTTTTTTCTCCTCTTCTGTAACAAGACAAAGAAATGGAGGGGTGAAAGGATGGACTGGATGAATGGAAAAAGGGTTTCTATGAATGGAATAGAAACATAAGCATAAGTACTGCAGCCATCTTTATTACCTTTGGTTGTTTTTGACACAAGTAACCTCAAAGCATGACAAACTGTTAGACACAGATCTGGCCTCTCAGTCAGCGCTACACCAAGAATACGAGCTACAGACTTGAAAGACTGAAATTAAGATTAAAATAAGAATGCCATGAGAAAGATGTGTGGGTTGAGAATTTAAACTGGAACAGGAAGACAGCTACAGGGACACCTTGCAAAATCATAGGACAAAATATAGAATGAAGCATGTGCCTCATGCTTCAATTCTTCTCTTGTGTTCTACCAATACCCGAGTGCTTTATAACTGTACACAGCACAGTGAGCAAGTTTTTTTATTTCTTTCATAAAAAACAAAGGTGCAAACATGTGTGCTCTGTGCTCTCTCATAAAGCACACACCTTGCCCAATCAGAGATTCTTAGTAGTTATTTTACAATGATCCTCAGAAATAATGTATTCTGAAATGGGACCTCGTTATGCCCAAAAGGATTTGGTCTGTTCTGAGACCCCAAAGAAAATGATGATATGAAAACAAGTGTTGTAATACTGCTGTAAGAAGACAGTATGGGACAGTGCAGGAATAAAACACGGACAGATGAAAATGCATAAATCAATTCAGTACCTGGCAAATATCTGTTGGTCTTGTGCAAAAACCAGGAAGAAGAGACCATATCTAGAAAAAAGGCAATTACATGATCACGCAATAAAGAAATGTCCAGCTATTTTTATCTGATCAAAAACAGATGTACTTGTAACTATGACAAAATAAGATGTTCAAAACCTTGCTTACCTGAAACTGTAAGGTATCATAAACTTTGCTTTCGAGCTCTTTACCTGCTTCCTTCAAAGTTGTACCTATGAATGATCAAGCATACCAATACCCTTTACTCTTAGTCTCTCACAGTTAAATGAAAACTGCTCTACTGTACATACTTATAGTTCGCAGTTCTGCAGCTAGAGGTAACATTACATCAAAGAAATACTTGAGTTCAGTGTCTTTGATGTTGTCTTTCAAGACTGGAAGAAGCCAGGCTCTTGGGAATTCACAGTGTTCACTGTTGAAGACAATGAAACTTTTTAGAATGGAATGAAAGATATATGATGCTTGCTTAAGACCCATAAAGCATTTTGTTTTGGCTTGTTGACATTAAATTTAAGGGGCACTTTGAATGAACACAATAGTTCTCATGTGCAGTGAAGGATAACAAGCTATTATAGTCATACAAAGTGCCCCTCAAAGTCAAGAATAAGAAACCAGTGAATATCCACAGCATTACAAGCAATACATTAATTTGTATAAGTTTTGGAATGTCAAGAGTTTGCAATAAACAGTTTTTGAATTCAGACCATGACGTTATTCCCTAAGGAACAAGATTCTTTACTAGAGCAGCATCAATATACCACTGACAAACAAAGAAATTACACTCAAGGGAATGACACATGGTGTAAATTGGAAAAACATAAATTTTATTTATAAAGTAAAATTTGCAAGTGATTACTTACGTTGGTTTGTCCAGAGCAAGAGGAACCGCATCCAATACTTTCCTACAACAAATATTTGAAGTCTTAACATATCTTTGAGGTAAGAGAAACCATATTCATACAATGTACCTCCAACAGTGAGGGACTGGACCCACCTCCCCAACCCTGTCTCCAAGGAAGTTCCATATTAGAAAAGGAAAAATGATACAGAATTTTTCCTGGGGGAGGGGAGGGTGCACTTGTAATATTATTGCAAATCATAGGGGCATATGATAGGAGTTTGGAAGTGGACTTTCCTGTCCTTGAGGAGGTGTACACCCCTAACACCCTCCACTAAATCCACCACTGTATGTTTACTGCAGTAGAAGCAGCAGTAATAAATACTGGTATCTATAGTAATAATACAAATATACACTGAAATTGATACACCCAGACATACTTTGGACCCATTTTCTGTACTGCCATGCCAACAGCTTTTTTAAGGTCAGCGGAGTATGGAAATTTATGAGTATCATACAAATCACACAGGGAGACCAACACCTGAAAAATAAATGAGGAACAGAGAGTCAGTTTGATCTGCAATTACCAAGACAGACAGGCATTAAGATTTTTTAAAAAATGGATGAAGCTTGCCTTTTTCAAGAGATCTGAACAAGGTTTTCCCAGCACCTAGAAACAAAGAAAAACTTTTTTGCAGTTGCGTGTTTCCAGAAAATTTTCATTTGTGTGTTTTAAACTACCTCAAACAGAACACCAATAACTTGTAAGATGAGACCCCATTGTTCATGGTATCGGTACTTCAGACCTGCCTCCAAACACCTACAGGGAAAAAATTTACATGAAAATGAATTGCATTGTTGTCTCAGAAAAGATTTGTTAAATAGATGTTATTAATGTCTGTACCATCATTATATACATGTATTATCAATTGTCACTATCACTTTCATCATTGACTTTGTTGTCATCATTGTAATGCTCCTCGTGAATCACATGACTATTTTTATCATTGCCGTCACATCACCATCACCATTATCATCACCTCCTTGTGGCCATTTTTAACCTTTTTGTTGTTTTCATCATCCTCTGCTACACCCTCCATTTATCCTACTCATCAGATATGTAAAGCCTGCTGGAACCACCATCTACTTCCTACCTGATAATCTTATGCGATGCAGTGTTTGGGTTCTTTCCACTCTTTAACAGTTCCTCACTAATGATCTCCACTGCTGGCTGTATACAGCTCTTCAGAAGCTCCTGCAGTTTAGATATAACACACAACATATATGAGAGCTAAATTTGCATGTCAATAGAGTATTGTTTGTTGAGATTATTTTTTTCCTTTTTGCGACAATGCAAGCCCAAGAATTACTAACCTATAAGTTTGGATCTAGCTTTAGAAACAGAAGATAAATAATAGCAAGTGACAATTCAATAGTCTGACTATTACTGTACCTTCATTGTGTTTGCTACAGTGACAGCCAGAGACTTATGTTCTGACAAGTAGAATGTCATGAGGGATGAGAAACATCTCGGCAGATGAGCTGTGCACAGTTTAGGATCAATTCTAGAAAAGAATGCAACAATAACTACAATGCTTTTGTACAGTATATTTCATGTCAGGTCTTGTATGAATTCTCATTACAGAGCAACTTGGACCAACTACAATTTAGAAAGAAAAAGCATTTAAGCATATAAGCAACTAACAATAGAATCCTTTTGCCACTGAACTGTCTTAAGTAAAACATAGTCCTATAGTTTGTCCATACTACACATCTTTGAGTGTTACATTTAGAAACTGCTCCAATTACATTTTAATAAATGATATTATTACCTTGCCAAGTTAATGTAGGCCTTTTCTAGTGTAGATATCCAAGCTTGAGATAAATCCATATCACGAATGCTGGGCTGATAGTCATAAAGTGCCTATGAAAACAAGAAATCAAGAAGATGAAAATACCCAAAAGAAACCACTAGGATGATTCTCAGATGATTCTTTTAATTCTGTTCAAATCATATCCTGAAATATTGACTTTCTCTGATTGATGAAATTACTAGAACTTTTATTTTTCTAAGATTAAGGGGAAAAAAGATACATGACTGTGTATGCATACTCACATTGATGATTTGAGCATTTAGTTCAACAGATAAGGTTGCTGTACTCGTTGATTCAGAGAATAACTTGAACATTGCTTGTAATGCATTCACTGTTACCATCTGAGGAAGAAAAAGATTTTCATTAGACATGATGATCAACATGTGATTATAGATTACGCATGATTACTTTAATTTCACGTGAGTGGGAAGCATATCAAGACATCATTAAAATGACATTCAAATGGTTTACACTCTAAACCAATCAAAAGCATTCAAATCAACCTCATCCAATTACAGTACTTGACTTTGGCTTCCATTTGAGCATCACTGTTTTTTGCATGCTTCCTCAAAACTATATATATTTAACTTTATTCTACTTTCTTCTGGATCTTACCACATCCCCAAGGGTCATGAGCTTCAATAAAGTTTCACATACCATCTTGACATTCTGGAAAAAAGTTTTTCAAAATGAAATTTAACAATACCAGTTGTTCATGATTGGGTTAGTATTGGTAACATCTGCTCTTTAATATAGTTTACCTCCTTCACATTATATGCCACCAGTTTCGATGGTAGACCGTCCTGATTCAATAAGATTTTGACATATACAATGTACAATTATTTGGGTTAAATAAGTCAGTAAATGATTTGTACCTGGACAGGTAAAAGTGGTAGAATATCTTTCAACAATCCAATGATGTGTAGAGTAGTAATTGACTGTGATGACCCTAAAGCACCAATAATAATGATACAAATGTTACATGTATGCTAACCAGCAAAGCTAAAACCCAAAATGCATGACCTAATCCATTGTTTTCTCATTTCATACCATGTATAATTTCCTTGGATATTGTTTCTTTGTTTCTTGGCAGCACTTGAGAAGACACATTAATATGGATGAGCCTCCAACAAAGAATCATATTCAAGGGAATGACACATGGTCTAAAATGGGAAAACATTGCACTCGTAAGTGGATTTGTTCTATTGAAATAATTCTAGGATATAAGAATTTTTCAAAGTCCCAAGTTTGAGCTATTGTCCACTAGTTAGTAATTAAAAGCTTCTTTCATTTGTAAGTCCCTGTGAATGATTACAGTCTGACTAGCATTGGATTTTACCTCCATGTTCTTGTATTTGTTGAATACAAAACTTTGTTGTAGCAGAGGCAGCAGGATGGAATTCTGAGTCACTTCTTGACTTCTTCAATAACATTTCAACAGCCTCATGAGCACATTTACGCACCTACAAAAAAAACATATTAATCATTGCTGAAGTTTATTCAAATGTGGGGAAGCACGGGTGGTGTAGTGGTGAGAGCACTTGCCTCTCACCAATGCAACCCGGGTTCAAGCCATGCTGTGCTTGGTGTCATATATGAGTAGAGTTGTTTGTTGGTTCTCTCCCTTGCTACGAGGGTTTTTCTCCGGGTTCTCTGGTTTGCCTCCCTCCGTAAAAATCAACTTCTAAATTCCATTTGGAAATCAGTGGAAGAAGAGCCACTCTGTGGAATCCACTGCAAATTCCTATTTATTTATTTTATTTTATTTTTTATTTATTTAAATGTGCTACTATAGGATTTTGTCATCCTTACGTTGTATATAAAATGTACAGCCCAGGCTATAACTGGCTGGGAGAGGGTTAATGTAGGCGCTTTGCCCAAACAGAATAGAGAATACAGAAAGAGTAGTTAATTCAATGTGACTACTCTATCACTGCTATTATGAATTAGTAAAAATAGTTGTAATAAATACCTTAGGTTTACTATGAATAGTAAAGCTTAATAAGCCATGATGCGTCTTCATTGTAGAAGATTCTGACCATATTACATTATCTTGCACTGAGAGCACTCTACTCAAACATACCAGAAGCTGCAAAAGGAAAAAACATTTCCCTTTCAATATAAACATTTCTGATACAAAAAACTATATCTGCACTAACCTGTCCACCACAAAACTTTTTTTGATTACTTCTTATTGCCGCAATTCTCAATATTCTGCATACTCAAACATTGTGAAATTGTTTTTTCCCTGCCATAAATAAAAAATAATCAGTCGGTAGCTTTTACATTTTTGACTGGCAGCATTGAAAAACCAAATTCCAACAGGCAGCTTGCAACTATCGAGTTCACAGAATATTGAGAATAGCAGTAATGTGTTTCATAGCAGTAGATTATACATGTACTCACTGATCTAAGAAGTGAGGTTCCACCATCTCCTGCATATCCTCCTAGTGCCGTTAATAGAATTTTTGTTGCTTTGGAAAACTTGGCCTTTAGAATAGACTCTGGTACACTGACAATATAAACAGAATAAGATAATATCCAGTTATAACTTGAAGTCATCTCATTATCATCAGGATTTGGTCCATTCAGAAATCTGTGACTACTAAATTGACCCTTTTTTCATTGTTTTATTAATTTTTTACCTTTTGATGACTAAGGTGAGAAGGTATGCTATTGCTGTTAGGGATTCTTCGTTCTCAGCTGATTCAAGAGCAGTCATCTGAACATTTTCAAAAGATAATATTTAATAATAATTAATAATATTATAACATTCATTAAACCAAACTAAAAACGATTGATGATTGTATGGAATAACTGTATTGCAGAGCTACTTATTCCACTTACAAGTGCTGCAAAATACTCTGTTTCTGTTTCATTGCCTCCTTGTGCCTTGATAACCTGAAGATTATTAAACACACCACCAGTTTTTTTTACAAACTATTCTAGCAAGAACCATAATATTGACTAATTTTTAATCTCCAAGATTATATTTACCTCTGTAACAGCTGCAAGTACTGCACAAACCTTTAAAAATATATAATTTTATATTAATTATGTGTTCTATTCCATGACACATATACCTCAGTCAGTGTAAACTCCCAAAAGCACCCCAATCAGAGCATGAGCAGGGACTTGGAATATGACTTCTAAGAAAATGGGAAAATGCCTCCATCCCCTGTGGAATCTTGCTGATCCAGTGCCTCTGCATATTCCTCTCTCTTGGAAATTTAAATTGGGGGGGGGGAGGGGGTGGGGGGGGGTTATGTGGAGTGGTGCATAAAATGGACAATAAGTCTAGTATACATGCCTATAAGCTGCCAAAAATTAAGCGTGATTATTATAAGTACTCCTTTTTCCCAAAAACTCTAATAGAATGGAACAAACTGCCCAGCCAAGTAGCATTATGCAAATCCTTAAATTCTTTTAAGGAGTCTATTGCCATGATTTATTAGTTATATTGACTAATTCACATATCTCATCTATCGTTTTTTTCCTTTATTATTACTTATTTCTATACTTTCATTCATATATTTATTTTTTGTTATTCTAATGCAGTCTATAATATTCAAGGTTGAATGTAGACTTATATGGTAAATAAATAAATAAATATACAAGATGAATGATTAATGCCTGATACACAGATAGCATTGTAGCCAACGTTTCCATCCCAGACTACTAATTAGTACAATAACTTCTTGGTTGCCAAGATGTAACTCTAACATTACCAACCAACCTCTTTCTGATAACTGGTTTGTGAATTCCAAAACCTCTTCACGCTATCAAAGACAGGATTAGAACAATCAGTAAGACCACCAATACTGAACAACCCAGCACTCTTCGTACTCATGACATCGTCTCCTTCATGATCTAAACTCGAGTCTTGTAGTTCGTTGTGTTTTTCTAGTGCACGTGTAGTTAGATTCGAAGTGCTTCCAACATTCTGTCCAGTAATGATTCCTCTTCGCGTCTTTATTCGATGTTTATTCGTCTTTGGGTTGGATTCACAGCTGTGACCTTTCCTCCATTGCTGGCCTTTAGCCTTCCTTATGCGAACCATGTTGTCAGTGAGTCTTATTTGAACGTTTTGGTTCGCTTTCTGAAGTGTTTTTGAACGATTTACTTCACAGAAAGATTTTCACGTGGCGGCCGCCATGTTGTTGTTGCTCAATATGAACCTGCGGTTCAAGGATCAGCGGACAACTTTTTACAGGGGAGGGGAGGAGGGTAAAAACACAGGGAATCCAAAATGCCGTATCAAAGCTCTGAACAGTGCAAAAAATAGATCTCAATGTGTTTCGACCTGTCTGTTTTTGATGATTTTTACATCAACAGGTACTAGTATTATTGTAGTCAAAAGTTCAGGAAGCCTGATACTAATGCTAATCAGATCCATGAAAGTAAAGATGATCAAAAAAGATGGTCACGTGGCAAAATTAGATAATTTTGTTACTAAAACTTCCCATAATTTCAAATTGTCCGCTAAGGGAACATTAAGTCGGCACGGTGGGGGGTAGACAGGTACAAATTCCTCCTCTCCATACCCCTAACGGGAGGCTTCACCGCAGATACATTATTATTGGCTTTTCGACAATTAGATATTTCTACAAATCAAAATTAAACCATTCCACAATTTTTAATTTTCTCAGAAGTCTTTACAAGCTTCTTAAAAAAGGTATAAATCTCTCTACAATAAAATATTTACATTAATTAAGTTTGTATCTACTCAGCAGACCTGTTACTATAGCAACGTATGCACTATTTACAAGATTGTAAATGTCTGGTCAGCGCAGCTGCTCATGACATGCGCACTAGTGCTATAGAGTCGTCACTGATTTACGTCTCATTGCTCCAGCTTTGCGCATCCAGCCGTCCTTCATTTTGATCAGCGAAGACGTGCTTAACGGGTTTGCAGCTCGTGTCTTAGTGTCCGGTTTATCGTTCTGTAGATATTTCCTGAGACACATGTACACCATGTCAGACACCTCTTTGTAACCGTCGCATTCAGATACTGATATTTCATAAAAAGGGCAGTCGAGTTCCTGTGCTAGCGCGCTACCCTCAGTCTCATCCACTTGACGTATATGCTCCAAATCCCTCTTGTTTCCTATTAAGATCAGTAAACGAGCTTCTTGGTACTTGTGGTCCTTGATGTAACGCGCAATGCGAGCGATTTCGTCAAACGACGTGTGGTCTACGATGGAGTAGAGCAGAAGAAACATGTCGCCATTGGAGAGACAGCGTTCTAGTTTGGACTGGTTGTTCTTGGGACAAAATGAGATAGATATCAAACTAAGTCATGCTAAAACTACAAAACACGCGTCAAAAATAAATGTGCTTATATACCTTTTCTAAAAAAGGCTGTCGAAGCCAAATGCGATAGGCAATAAGCAATAGGAGATAGGGTAGATCCAAGAATAGCTGGAATGACTTGTGTTTCTACTTCTTATACTTATCAAGAACATGGAGCTTAGTGTTGAGATATTCAATGTTGTTTGTAGTCGACGAAACCATTTTAAAGGCCTTGATTATTTGTGTTTACTTGTATGCCCATAATTCTTTTCCGTCTTGGAATGACCTATCACCTAATTGCCTATTTAACCTTTGCCTGTGACAACCTTTTTTGAAATAAGTGTATACACAAAAACGCAGATATAAGATACCGAGTGGGGGCCTATATAACACATACATCACTCAGTCTTCCAAAAGATAACAAGGAAAACTAAAGTGACTTTGGGAATACTATAAGATAGCTCTCTACCTCCCCCCTATTCTTAATATAAGACATTATTGGAAAATTCATTCCACGTTGAATTTCGCAAAAAAAAACCCGATATAATAGCGCTGCGCGTCAGTGACGTCACAACTCAGACAAACAAACCTCAGAAAAAATTTTTTTTCATCTCCTTGAGTCCGATTTCTGCCGTTTGTTTTTAATGACAACTTTTTTTGAAAATAAGCAATGTTTTGTAAAACAAAATAAAATACAACGAAATAAAATGTATTTTTCTCCGTGTTCTTTTCAGTATAATCACTCTATTAGATGAGCAGTACGCTACTGAGTCTGCGTACGTTGCTTACGATGACGATTACGACGCTAGTGTGAACCAGGCTGAAGCGGGCTATTTTTAGAACCGACGCGCAGCGCTATTTTCCTTGAATGTCATACCGCCTATAGTAATAACATTATAAGATTCTATAAAATATTTGTTTTTTGTGTTTTGATCTGAAGTGTCAAATTATGGCGCACGCGGGAGTGGGATAAGGCGCACAATTTTTGACGCACGGGAGTAGGGTAAGGCGAAAGTTAACTTCATGAGGATGCTAAAAATAGCCCACCCGGGTATTCACATGGCGCGCGCGATATTAAGAAGTTTCCCTCTTATTTGTGCTCTCTTGACATCTCTCAGCATGTTTATACCACAGCAGAGACGACATGCGCGCGCGTTTTATATTGGTTTAAATGGGAAATGAGACTTTTCACTGGATGTGCCGTTGTCGAGATCATGTAAAGTCTACTAAATTCAATACTTGAACTAGCTTTCGCCCAAAGCCGTGAAATGGGATTAGGGTGGCCCTTCTCAGGCGGTCCGAAGACGCGAGACGGGATATACTTACCTCTCCCGCGGTATCCATTAAATCTAGATAAATGAATTCATTCTCAATTTGAAGGTGATGACGATACGTTGATTCTGCAATGACAATAATATTTCGATCAGTGTACAGTCTCCTTAAATTGCTACAAGTATATTAATTATTTGTCGGATTGTGCCGGATTTTATGCTTACCTAAAGTCTTGTCATACTCGTGGATATATCTCCTAGTCAGGTATCGTACGATAAGAGCTGCCAGAAGAGGGGAAAAAAAGAAAAAGAAAAGAAAAGAAAAAAAGAAAAGAAAGAAAGAAAGAAAAAGAAAAGAAAAGAAAAGAAAAGAAAGAAGGAAAACAAAAGGAAAAAAACCCAGAATTATTTCAATTTGTACGGGAAAAACAATTAGTCTTCAATTCTCAAGAGAATAAAATTCCATTGTTTTGTCCTCCAAACTGAACTGCTTTGGGAATTGCTTCCAGGGGTCTATACCTGACTATACTCGCAACGCGCATCACTGAGCTTGTCCTGGCCGCGGCAATTAAATCTCGGACCCCAGCTACACCACCGCACACGACTTAACTAACTGCGCACTCCTCTCGTACGCTTTATTAAGTGTTTCCTGATAACAGTCAATTTGCGGCGACGTATTATCGTTCACTTGACTGTCAACGGATTAATACCTGTTTTTCCAACACCGTCTTTTCCCATTAATACCTGTTTTTCCAACACCGTCTTTTCCCATCACCATCACACGAACACACTTGAGATTAGGTTGCTGGCTGTTCTTGCGTCTTCTCATTCTTGTAAAGTAGTCAATACACAGTCAACCGGCAGTTATTCTTGCGGGTCTTGAAATGTCTGCTAAAAAAAGCAAAGGAATGTTATACCGGGCTCTAAAGAAACACGCGTTACATTCCAGCAAAAGACTAAGATTACGATAATGAAAATACACACTTCATATGATTTACAACAACTCAATCAATGACTGTGCTGCTGTGCGTGCGTTCTCTTCCTTTGCGTTCTTAGTTTTCACTCAAAGCTAAGAGGCTTCAGTAAATGTTGAGGCGAGTCGGGTTATATATAGCAACACGTATCTCCGGGATCTAGAATCCGTTATTTCGCTTCATATATAGGCATGAGAGTAATTAAACTGTACAAAGGCCGGATGGGGCTGGCCTTAAGGTAGATTGTATAAGAGTTTAGATCATTAAATAGATCCAATACGAAACTACACCGATCTTCCTGATAGGTTTGCTTAATGGCGCCGATATCATTATCAGTGTTAATCAGTTCCTAGCGGCCTTGAACCAGGTGAAACTATGTAAAAAAAAAAAAAAAATCCCCTCTTTTGAGACTGCAGCATCACCTTTGGCTTGGTTTATCCGATTGTGAAGTATTATCAGGGAATAAGCTGCATGAGATAGTATTCACAGACAATATTCAAGCTGTTTCCATCGGCTTACGCGGCTTGAGACGATCTTAAAACGCTTTAAGACGGCTGCCTTGCATCGCTGTCGTGCAAACTAGGGATTTCGTTCTGGTTATAAGATAAACACTGAAGTAAAAACTATTCGCAGAGAGTTAAAAAAGGACGAAAAAACGTGAAGTTAAACGGACGACTGACCTGAGAAAGATAACATAATTATTCAAGACTCCTTGAAAGTGAATAACAGCACGAAAAAAAAGAAATTAAAAAAAAAAAATGGATTCAGGTCTGTGCCCCCATTTCTGGAAAATTCCATCGCGATCACCCGCATTTTAAAAATTTCTCACCATGAACTTCGTTTTCATAGAAAAAATACCCTAAGCCGATTCTTTCATCGGATACTTTAAAATGGATTAGCGCGGCTGTTGGCCTAAGGAGAACCTAGTTTCCCTCAAATTCTAAACAGTGTCTCAGAGCAGGGATCTTGAACTGGAATCAAATATCTGACTTGACTTGGATGAACATATGCATCCGGGTCACGCTCCCTATTAAACCATTTCTCTTTATTTCTGAGTGTTTACGTAGTTCGGTAAGATGTAAGCAATTAGTGAGGAAGAGCTTAACCCTGTGATAGCTAGCTGACTATCTTAATTCTCTTGTAGCGATAAGTTTTCGTGCTCCGCTGGCCAATCATTCGAGAACATCGCTCGATAAAGCTCTATAATCTATCCGATAATATTGAAATATCATGTCAGTGACCTCTACACTCTAAAAGTTCTGGAATTTTACTCTTTGCTGTGAATCAATCGACACTGGGGCTTCTGTATGTATTATGTATCGTTTCTTGCACCTAAATTTTGTGCTTACGATCCTAATACTTACAGAAAACATATATACTGCATTAATAGAAAAGATGGTTTGCGAATCACGTGGAACTGGTCTTGCAAACTGACCTCCACGATAAAAAAATCATAAGTTTATCTGCATCGCTTCAACCACTTGTAAACTTTTTGTTTTCACTGCAAACAGGCTCGCCATATGTTGAGTAGACTCAAGGAGAAAGTTTGTTGACTTTAACTACTTATATCTTACCTTCGAAATGGGCTGTTGATAATCAAATTAAACTATCAATGGCTGCACAGATGGTGTAGTTTACCTCCTGTTCAAACTAAGAGATCCTAGTTAATAGAACTGGTTATTAGAAGCAGTCTTTGATGGAGTTATTTTTTAACTATGTAGAACTTAAAAAAACCCGTCTGTATCCCTTACAGTCTTCTTAAGATAATCCACAAGAAAAGGAGTCGCGATTTGATGAATTTCTAGTTGCATACCTTAAACTGTTTTCTCTGACGCTACAAATGCTTAAAAGCCCTCGTTTTATCTGGAGTTCAGCTTCAACTTCGTGCAAGGATTTCTTGATTTAAGCCCAGTGAATCTCCCAAATCATAGTGAGTCACTATCTTAATCCATTGTCTACCAACTACCGAAATTCTCATCCACGTATCGATCGAGCGCTCAGCAATAAACTAATATGGATATCAGGAATGCAGACGGGCTAAAAAAAGGTAAGCACCCTGACTCCATTTGGGCTGTCATTGACAGCGGGATACGTAGACCGTACATTTATAGTATTGCTATTTAACCCTTGGCACGCATAGATGACGCAAATAGATGATTGAGTATGTATAAATAGCTGTGGTAGTGAGTTACCGTATGGCTAATTACGGGGCAATTAAAATGGCGCAACTGGCCATGTGATATGTGTGTACAAAGTTGATAGGACTAGAGTAAAGGATTAATGCGCGCATGGCGTGGTTCTGGCGGGAAAGCGCGCATCGCACCCAGTAATCTCTAATAATATTGTTTTTAATGGTATTTGTTCTGCAGCGGACCTGAAAATCAAAAAAGACGTATTAAACAAGGCACAATATCCGAAAGTTCACCATTTTGTCGTAGTATACCTTAATAAAAAGGGAGCACATTCGAAAAAGTTAGATCAAAAATTCTAATTCAAAACGATTTCACGGAAATACTCTAATAACAATTACAATGACGATGACAATGACGATAACGATAACGATAACAATGACAACGGCAATAATAATAATAATAATGATGATGATGATGATGATGATGATGATAATTAATAATAATGGATTTGGCAGTGGCAGTTCCACGGAGTGGCTCTTCATCCACTGAAACATCCAATTGGAATTTAGAATGTCGATTTTTTTGTGGAGGGAGGAAATCCGAAGAATTCGGAGAAAAACCCTCACAGTACAGGAGAGAACCAACAAACAACTCCACTCACATGTGATAGCGAGTCCGGGTATCGATTACGAGACCACAGCGATGAGAGGCGCGTGCTCTAGTCTCACCACTGTGCCACCTGCGCTTCCCTCACACTTTCCTCTCCAAAAATTCGCCTTTCCGAAATTCAAAGAAAGACTGGAGAATCCAATGCAAGATGGCGGCACGTTTTCATCTTGTTCCCAAATTCAGCCCCACAATCCTGTGCGACACGAGTTCGTTTCCAGTCCTCCGAAGAATTTCGGAAAAGGCAAATTCTGCAAACCTGTATCTTCGACCGAAGAGTAAACTAAGAAGAGAGCAGAGGAGAGCAGGCCACAAACGATGAGTGTTATTTATAAAACGAGCTCTAAAAATAGACAGACACTTAAAGTTCACCTAACCCCTTCAGGATCACTTTGTGATATGAAAACCCTATAAAAATAAGTAAGAAGGATGTTTCCCTTTCGATGATATCTCTTTTCGTTACAGAGATATTTAATATTTAAATTCCAAACTAATGACGTCATCCCAGGCTTCCGGGAAAGGATCAAATTACAAAGGGAGGAATATCTTCCTTAAAAATGGCCCAAATCAGTTGGAACTTCTTAATAGTAATGTATCAGAGATGACAATCATTTTGGTATGTTTCATACTGTTGCCATGGAAACTCCCTTGAGGCTGG
>JAAAQI020122508.1:0-15453 GCA_011800005.2 Stichodactyla mertensii
AGTTTGGTACCGCTCTAGGGTGCTAAACGTAAAACGGCCACCAACAGAATTAGCCGGTACACCAGGACGAGATTCGTGTACCGATGGATGTCATTTCCAGAATTTCAGACGGGCACCTCTGCCCTTTTATATATGGGTAGTTACAGAGGGAAGTCATCTGCATTGGAATCTAATCATACTGTATTTCTATAAGGCTAAATTCGTCTGAAGCAGCTGTTTGGTCATCGATCTCATCAGCTTTCCGTTTGCCATTTCCTATTATTTTGGATGTAGCAGTTTCATCAACTATCACCTTTTTGATCTCTCTCCTCTTATTTATTTCTTCAAGGAACATATTATTGGTAGATCTGTTCTATTGAGTTTCTCTCCGTTTTCCCAGTGACTCGAACAGATTCCAGTGTGCTTTGAATCAATCTTTAAATTGTCGATTCAAAGGAGAATCTGGTACTCTTTTCGCAAATTCTTTTTTTTTTGCGTGGGACTGGAACTGCGTGTTGATACGCGCAGGCAATGTCAAAGTTCGTTTTAATGTCTTTTAAGAATTCTAATGATCTAAAATTAGTCTTTTAGACTTTCGTTGAGAGGTGAAAAACGAATCCCATTCCCATGTGTTGTTCAGTTTCCCATTCCCATTGGCCAAATCCCATTCCCAGTACATCAAATCCCATTATCCCAGCCCAAAAAAGGCCAATCCCAGCTCCCATTTTACCCCTTCAGAACCCTTGTTGTAGTAAGTCGATACAGTTGATCAGCGGTATTTTCATTTTCCCGCCATTCAAGGATAGCGAACGCGCGTGCGCCTTTGAAGATAAGGTACGGCACAGGGAGCCCACTTTAGATAAAAGTAAAAATGGAAAATATACTTCTTATATAGGAAAACAAAATCGCGTGTTTTAAAAAATGTTCTACTGCTTTTTTATTTCAATGTTCGGTTTTCTCGTGTTACCTGGCACACCATCTTGGACTTTAAGTACAGAAAATAAATAAAACACAATGTTTTTGAATTTTATTTTCCATTTTCACTTTTATTTAAAGTGGGCTCCCTGTGGGTACGGGAAGCTAAAAGAGAAGAGAGAAGAAACTAAAGCACAGACCAAATATCAAGGTTTGTACTTAATGCCCGTCTTTTTGAACGCCTTTCTGTAGTGATTTCTAATTAAGTGGGGACGTGAGAGCAGTTCTAAGATTTTCATCTGGAATTTCTATATACTTTTGAAAGTTTTTCTGCCCAAGACTAGAAGTTTTTCTTATCTGGCTAGCTTTTTATATAACCACTTACTTGTAACGCGAATGTTTGCGCTGTACTCTCGTTCTGATTTTATAGGCCCTCCCCAGTTAGTAAGCTTACTTTATTTGTTTTATTTCATGCTTTTTTTTACATTCTGTTTAGTCTATAGGTAGTATATATGAAATTTTAGTGCACTTATGTATAAGTTTATTTCTAACTTCCTTAGTCTGAATAGTTCAATTAAACTGCTAAAAAGTTGGGTATAGGTTAAAAAGTCTAATTTATTTACATGAGCAGTGGTCTTATTTGCCTAAAACAATCAACTTTTTCATGACTTTTGTGTTTATCAAAATAATGATAATACTATATTTGCTCAGCAAATACATACTAAGATTATTTATTTATCATATTTATAGTATTTATACTATATACATATAGTATGTGTACATATCTATCCAATACTTTTAAAGTGCTAGCATAAGCCTTTTGACTCCTATCTTATTTGATTGCAGAAAAATACTGTAATTATCAATATTTTTTGTAATCAATAGTGGCTTGGGCCTAATGTCTTTCCAATTCAGAAAATGTGTCATTCCCTTGGATTTTCTCTTTGTTTCTTGGAAATGCTTGAGAAGGTACATTAAATTTATATGTATAGACCTCAAACAAAGAATCTTATTCTGAAGGGAGTGACGTGGTCTGAAATGGGTAAACATTACACCCAAGCTGAGGAGGTTTATATAAGTCTATTATATAAGTCTAAGTGTTTGATTGAATTTAAATTAAGCTTAGGTTCAATTCTCCACAAAAGTGAATTCCAGCGGTTTGTTTTTGCAAAACAATTCAAGATTCCATGTGGATTGTTCATATAATGGAACTTTACCAAGTTTGCTTCAATGAAGAGGAAATAATGATTTAAAGTTAATGTGAAAAAACACACAGTAAAGTACATGTATGGATTTGTCTACTCCAACCTTAACATGAAAGCATTGTTTCATCATCTTTTGAACAAATTTATTCAGGAAAGTTCTATTCATGTCAAAGGTAATTTACATATTGTTTGGACAGAGCCAGTAATGAAGGAAACACATAACTTTCTTTGTTGTATCTCCTGGGGTGTCTGGGTCTGCTTGAGGAGGGAAGAGAGTAGACTCACCCTTACAAGTACACTCATAATTAGGATTACCACCAGATGGAGGAAAGTGTACCTCCAGATTGTATTCCTTTGTGCCAATAGTAGAGCAAAAGGGACCAAGTATAACAAAACCCTGTCAAAAATAATTGTTAAACCAGTTTAAATCTTTTTGTACAAAGGAAAAACGTGAATTTTTGACAAATAGGTCTGTTGCACAGTTTAGACTTTTGCATATGTTGATATGAAGTAAGAACCATTGTGCATTTCATGTTTACTTGGATAATTAATAAGTAACACGTATCTAAAAACACTTACATCTGGCTGCTTTTTAGAAACTATTATAATTGCTCCAACTCCTTGCCGATGAGTAACTTTTTTCTCCTTCTTATAAGTGCACAGACTAAAGTTGCCTGGTCCAGGGGGTCCTTGAGAACCATTCAGACCTTGAACTCCTTTGGGTCCCCTGGGCCCAGTGGGACCTTCAGGTCCCTGAGGGCCTTGTTCACCTTGTGATCCATTGATCCCAGGTGGTCCTTGTGGTCCTTGTGGTCCTTGTGGACCCTGTGTCTTTTCAACAGCCTGAATCTGGAAATGCATACAACTTTTAACTTTCTTTCTATAAGTACTAAATAATTTGCATGTATAGAAGGAAAATACATTTGAATAGCATGATAATGAATATTTTGTGTAAAAGTTTATCATCATTTACCTTGGAATTTAGACTGTTGTTCACTGCCATGAGCTGTGTTATTATCCCACTGTCAACTTCTTGAAGTTTACTACTCGCTGTATTTAACTAGAAAAGTAACAAATAACAATATTAAATACAAGAATACAGACTGTCTACTATCCATTAATTTTTTCTACATGTGTATGTATATATTATCTCCAATGCTCTCTAGTAGTCAGAGTATTATAAATGTTTGTTTGTAATGATGAGATATTGGCTGATCTACTAGAATGCACTAGAAATTCTATAAAAAATTGTTGTACGAGTGCAAGGAAAAAAGGAATCACAGTCAAAACAGCCCTATAGTATATCATACTCTAAGGCAGATCATGATGTTTTTGTGAACTCATTCCAAATTTGTGAATCTTTCATTTCGTTGCCCAAACTCAGATAAAATAACCAAAACAATAAAGCCATTAATGGAGCCTTGGGGGTACTCTCAGACCATATTCTCTGGCATCTATAAAAGCTCTCAAATCTTTAGACTTACTCTGGAATCAACATATCTTTGTAGGTCTAAGATGGATGTTGATCCATTTGTTATTGGTAATGGGGTGCGTTCATTGAGTCTTTGTGCATTCTAAAAAGAAAAAATATGAAATAACATTAGCCTTTCATATTACAAGAACTTTAAACTAAAGGGTAACTACATAATCATTTGGATAAACAAAATGTTCATATTCATTGTTTTCAGTATTTTCATAAAACAATTAAAATAATCTAAAAAGAGAGTTTCTTTGTGAGGAATTCTATGTCATGATTTAAGTACAGTTCCACTTCTTAGGAGTAATGATTTTAAACTATACAGAAAAATGAGAATATGAAGCTTACCAGTAGCATTTCCACTCTACTCAAATTTGATTGTAGACTAGCAATGGCCTGCTGTAAAGGTTCCACAGAAAATGATTTTTGCTGTTGTGATGAACTTCCTGTAAAACAATTTCATTAATATTAAAATAATATTAGTTAAATGTTTGAGGAGTACTATAGATCAATGGATTTTAATAATTTGCTCACAGACTTGTGATCTCATTGAAGGAATAATCCCAATAGGAGAGACAAAGAGAACTTGACAAACTCATTCCCAATTGGATTATTCCTGAAACACAAGTATTGGACTCTCAACCGAATGTTTATTATGGTTGACCCTGCCATAAGATAATATATTGTCTTAAAATTCATACATGAACTAGAAATAATGGAAAGTTATAGTGCTTGGAAATGAGGTTATTCCGGGCAAAAAACCCTTGGAAATAAATTCGGAAAAATTAATTTCCGACCTTGCTGGGATTCGAACCCACGACCTTCGGATTTGTACTACCGATGCTCTACCAGCTGAGCTACAAGGTCAGACTGGGAGCAGGCCGGGGTGAAATAGATGTTGGGTCGCAGTAATTGAAGTGAACTCTATGAATATGTGGACTGCGTAGCACTGTGAAATACATGAACTAGAAATAATGGAAAGTTATAATGAGAAATTCATACAAGTGAGGCTGTTGGGTCAATGCCAATTGTCTCATTTTTGTATCTCAACTGCTGGCATCAATAACATCTGCCATTCTCCAAGAACTTTTAGTTACTTACAGTACTATATGCATTATAACTCTGTAGAGTGATTGCAACAAACCAGTGAAATATTTATTAGTCTGTTAGGGGTTAGTAGACACTAATTCTATTGTTTTCTTTTGTGATTTGACATTTAGTCACTGACTATTGTTTTGTTTCATGAGTTTATGCAAATCACACTACAAGTTGTATTTTCTTATGGCATGCATTGGATTTTATATATTTGCAATTCTCAAGCACAAAAGCTATTTTTATATTCATAATTAATTATAATGAACATTGTCATAATACAAAATGACAACAATAGCAAACTTGAATAGCTTTAGCATTTCCACATTTCTTAGGCTGATTCTTATTTTATTGCCATAATGCTGCACTTCTTATAAAAGGATTCATTAAAATATATTCATAAGATGAAACCCTAATGAATAACAAAAATGTACAGTATCTGTGTGATTTTTGGTAGCATATACTCTATTCATTTATGCGTAACCCTCTAGCTAAGATAGCTAATTCATTCATTCTAGAGAACGCGATGTAAGTGAAGCATGTTATGAGAAATGCATTTACCCAGAGCTGTTCAACAGGAACGCTTCATACGCCACTTCCCGATCAAACGCATTCTTTCAATTTCTAAAAAGACAACCGGTGCTGACACTTTTTAGCTCTACACTATTTCCTTTTTCATTCTCTTTTATTATCTTTTTGTGTGATAATTTGAATTCACTGTACTAGAACATTTCAAGGAGGTAAAACATAATAGACTCCTTTCGGCGAAATAAGAAGCTGATATTTCTGAATAAAATTCACTAAGGTATGCTGTTATCGAAGTCCAGACACACCCGCAGACGGATTACTTCTTCTTTTTCCTAATAAATATTTGATAATTTGAAAATCAAAAGAAATCAGCTGAATTTTATTTAAAAACTGACACCTAAATGCCATACTTCAGTGATCTTTCGATACAGCAGACTACAACCACAGCCAACTAGCGGACAGATCTTAAGTTCATGTGTGAAACTAGTAGTTTTTCCGCACTTGAAGAAACGGGAAGTTAAAGCTTAAAACAAACGTGGTCGATTCCGAAACCGCGTGGTCTTACCTTTGATGTTTGTTCGCTTGTCTCCGCAATGGCAACCCGGCCCAACCAAACCAATGATCATCAACACAACTAACACAGTCGCAGTCAACGAAAGAATCAACACAATATATAATATAACTCGATGGCAACGAGGTTCACGCCCGTGATATGTGTAGCCTGTAGCAGAATCGTCTGACGATCTTGACATAGACCGTACTCGACGTTTTACTTTTTTGTTCAAAGTCTGTAATGGCATAGTCATCTCGTATAAATCATTAGTCTTTTTCCTTGGTCCTATATGATCGTTCGTTAGTGATTGTTGAGCTAGTCGAGCGGGATCCTCATAATGATGATTGTTTTGAGTGAGGCCTTGTGTGTCTTCGTCCTCAGCTCCATAGATCGGCGTCAATAGCCTATGGTTTGATCGAGTATTTGGATTTGGAACAAACTGCACTTCTGGTGGCGGATTGATCCCATAGGAAAAACACTCCTGTTCGATTAAATTCGAATCTCGATTCATTTCTATCGAATTTGTAATAGCGATCCGAAATTGTTGTCCTTGTGTTTTATAGCTAGTCGTTTTTACTCACTGATCATGCCACCAGTTAGTAAACCCAGTAGTTTTACACAAACGTAAGGCCATAGATCAGACGTCGCGCGAAAATGCCAGAATTTGATTGGATGGTCGACGCGTTACTATAATCCGTTATTCACAAAAAAGATATGATAGCTATGCTGTTTACAAATACGAAATTCTGTTTCCAGGAAATTCAATGAATGCTTTAAGCAAAATGCATTGTATATCAAAAGAAATTCTTCGTTTTGAATAAAATCTGTAAACTGAATGATTTTTAGAAACGAAAGATTGTGTATGCATTCTGTCACGTTCTGGTCGATCGTAAGTGACTTGGCTTAGAAACTGCTCACGAATAGTAAAGATACTTTCAACAGTACTAGGATTTAATTTTTAAATTATTGCTTTATTCCGTAGAAATCAAACATTATAACAGACCACATTTGGTCATATGAATTTCTATTGCATCAGACCGCCAAGCTACAAACGACCACATTAACAACACATGGAAAATCAACACGTACACAGTCTCCCACCCACGCGACTACATCTACGTTAGACGTCGACAACGAATTGAATTCCGAAAGTAATTTGCGCAACGTCGGTCCGTCTTGAAATTTTGCACGCAGAAGTAATAACCTAGGATACGGATGAACCGCATCAGTACAGATTGTCACTCGACAAGCTTTTTTTTTCGCTTTATGCTCACGGTGTAGGCGACAAAATTTGACTATTTTTTCTTTGACAGAATCTCTTTGTTCAAAAACTATCGAGCCAGCTTTTAAAAAGGAGTCTTGTCACGAGAAACTTGTTCGTGTATATACACCAAATTGAAAAAACGTCGTCGGGTTCAAAAGGTTAAATCATCGAAGGTAAGACCGAGGAGGATTCTGGGTAAATAGTTCGTAAGGCCCATAATATGCATTGTGCATTGCTATAATTCTTGAAAATTGTTTGTGCAACAATATCCTATGCATGTAATAGTAAATATGGGCCTTATTGAGTGCTTACCCATTACCCCTTTCGGTCTCACCTTCGATGATTCAACTTTTTGAACTCGACAACGTTTTTTCAATTTGGTGTATGCGACTGTTATATGTTTTCACAGCTTGTTTTTCAAAATGTAACCTAAGCATGGTTGGTAGAATATTTTGTCTTCTGATTCAAACAGGATATGGCTTAACAAAGGAAAGACAGGTGTAAGGTTTCTTTTTGCACGAAACAAGCCAAGTCGAAATGGATTATAAAAACAAGAATAATTTAGAATACTATATAGTCACAAGCCGGAAAGGCCCGTCTGGTCTTACATTTGAGTCCTCTGGAGGGAGCAAGCATATTGGTTTTACTATACGTGCAGGCTTACTAGTAAACATGTTTAAATATCACTGGCTTTGAAGCCTGTTTTCAACATAGGCAGGAGTAACACAAATGTGCCCGAAAAATCTTGAATCCATGCCAGGGAAAAAGGCCTTATATTTGTCAAGGTAGAACAGCTAATTGCCAAGGAATCCATAATATGTAGGTTCCGTGTTCAGGCAACAGCAAAGTGTTCTCCCAAAGCGCCTTCCATTCAACTATCTGATATGGAACCTGAACGACATCCGATCCCTATTAGAAGAAAACAAATCAACCGCGACAATAAAAGAGAACATCTGTCACTTCACATGGATACTCCAAAGTCCCAATCTTTTCGTATTTCCAATAAGTTGCCTTTCCCGTCTACTCGTCTCAAAAAGATGCCGAGTATTTTAACGCTAACGAAAGCAATTCATCTCTCATTGTATCGCCTTATCAAAAACGTTTTTGTGAACCCCGATCTATACCTATATCATGCACCTGACTGTTCCCAGTCCTAAAGCTTAAAACGAGCGTCCTTAATAAAGGTTAATTGGGGATAAGTAAAACTCATAATTAAAAGGCTCTGATATGCTAAATCGTTCGATTGCTTGCTTTATTAATTGCTGTCACATTCTGCGTATCATGAATCAAACTCCGTCGGAGTCGATTGAGTTTTTAGGGAAGTGTTTCTCTTAACCACTGAGTTCTGACTTCAATTTAAGTCTATACCTCTGAGAAATATGACTGATTTTTATCATGAAAGGATTCTTTAATTTGTCGGCCTTTAGTATAACGTTGTAAAAAGTATGGTGACCGACCATGAAAGTCCTAATATAAGGTCCTGGTTAGACTAGAAACAACGAAAAATAAGAGCTAACTATGTAAAAGAAAAATTATGTTTGACTGATGAGAAAATAATAAGGGTGTGAATTTGAAATGAACAAACTTTTTGATGAGGGATAAAAATGCGTAACATGATAACGTTTGGCACTCACCTTTGGTCTGCGGTTGGTCATTACCCTGTCGTAAATGTCCCGTGATTAGCATAATGACAAGAAAGAAGCACAGAAGGCAAAGCATTGCAATCACAAACAAACACAATTTGATCAGTTGACTCTCTTTCAGGCAACCACACCTAGGGCTGTCTTCGCTACTCTGACTTAGTTTTCTCGTTTCCTTTTTCTTTACGGACGGCTCATATAGTTTATTAGTCTTTTGCCTCGGATGTCTCGTACCGTTATTCAGTTCAGCTATCGCTTGATAAATTTCTCCCGATGGGGCACTGTCCTTAGGTTTATTAGGGCTAGGTAGATAAGCATATTGATGAATTGGGTTCTCATTGACTTCTTCGTATCCTTGATTACTGATCCCTTTAGTCGTTTCTGACGGATCGACATCGTCCTCAACTGTGTCTACCGCATATGGATTCACAACAGTTCTGTTACTACCCCTGTGAGCGTTGTTATTTTTTCCAACTATCACTAGTGGTCGAGGAAGACTTGGTACTAAGTGATTGTAGTCGGACAAATCTTGATGAACAACGTCGCCTGCATCCACTGCTGTCTCGTATGCCGAGTTCGGATCGTACCTCGGTGGCTCCTTCGGCCTTTCTGGACCTTGATTTCCTTCAACTAGCTCTCGCATATCCATCTCGGTCAAATTTCCAAGTCCAGAGTCGATTGCATATGGATTTAGCGAATGTTTGTCCTTCGAACGTCGTCTTCCAAATGCAGACATGGCTGCAATCAATCAACACCACTGACGAACTGAATAAATGCGAAACTAAACCAAGTTTACACGGGCTGAATTAAAATTAACATTCAATTAGTACTTCATGTACATAATATTTTACGATTGACTGCCCATGCAAGACCAGCTATTGATAGTTTGAATTTTTTTAGCGTAAAATAGTTCATACGTCAGTGGGAGTGTCGTGTCCGTATTCATCAGTATTGGACCCTTTTGTCTTATTAATAGATCTTATCTCAAGTAGTCTACGGTGTACCATGAACCATTTTAAACAAAGCTTTAAGCTTTAAATCAAAAGTAAATTAGGTTAAAGGAAACATGGTACGACTTTTTAATAAAAGGGCTTATCCAAAGGCCGGGTTAAAAAAAATCAATTAAAGATAAGGTTTTTATATCAAACGTACCGAAACCTGCATGCAGGCGTAGTGGAGCATACACTTGGTAATCCCACGCAAGATCAGCTAAGTAAAAGCTAACTTAATACCTTAAAATAACATTGAAAATTTTCTGCAATGACACAACTGTTAGTGCTGCATATGGGGGTCCATATGAAGGGACTAAATGAAAACTGGGATTTGATTATGTTTTACGTTGGAAAGTGAATGGAATTTCATGCCCACTCCAACTAATATTTAGGACAGCAGAACTTAGTGGAATTGAAAGCAAGGGACTTCTCTAAGACTGGCCTGGGACTGGTGTTTTGGCTACATTTAAGCTGAGAAATAAGAATGCAAGTCCTTTCTTCTATGAACTATGTTATCCGAACCACTACGTGTTTCCGACACTCGCTAAAGTATAAATCATGTAAACACAGGCGTACAGCGTTGGCGGTTTAAATTTCCAAATCTTTCCAAGGCCCATAAACCGGCTCAAATTTCCATAACCGTGATGACTTGAACGATCTGTAATGCAAATGTTCGAAAATAAAGAAGCAATTATTTGCTGCTGTATTTACTGAGAACTAAACAAAATTCCATTCCATATCCAAGTTATCTAGAACATGTTTTTCTAAAACTTTTAAGGTCCTGGAAAAACGTTTTACCAATTTCCAAAACTTTCCTAGACTTTTCAAAAGGCGTACGGAATCTGTAATCACATCCATTGAAGAAACGGCAATGAGTGTGTTCAGGGAGGTCTTTTCATCAAAGTTTTCCATATTTACTATGGTGTGTACAGCAGGCTACATATCTTTGTGCACAAAAATGCAACAAGCAGCAGCATATATATCTACTCTTCAGTGTTTTCAAACTCCCTTCCTTGTTAATAATCTCATCGCTATTGACCATCATCAGTAGAAGTAGTAGTAGCAGTCACTGACATCAGCTCCTTTTTCATCTCTTCATAAACCTTCCTGGATCTATCGTCTGTAATGCCTCCCTCTTCTGCGTCTTTCCATACTTTCTCTAACTGTTCAAGACTTTTACAACGACGAAGTTTACCGCTTAGAAATATACGGTCCATAAATTCTTTAGAAAGCAGCTTGCACCCATCAACTTGACATAGGTTTCCAGCACTCGATATTAGGTCATCAGAGAAAAATAAGATTCCGGATTCTTTGGACAGAGTTTCTAAAGGGACTTGGAATTCCAAAAGCTGATGATCATTGCTGATTGGCTGGTTAGGAACAACAAAAGCTCCTAGGAGAGGTTGGTTGTCTTCTTTTTCTGCTAAAATGACCTTGAACAAGTGGGTTGGGACAGCTACCTTGCATTCACCAATCACCTGAGTAAAAGGCTTTCTTTAGACATGTTAAATGAAAGACTGAAGAGAGAAGAGGTGAAGGAAAGGAAAGGAAAAGGAAGGGAAGAAAAAATAAAAAAGGAAAAAAAGAGGAGAAAACCTAGGAAAAAGGAAGAAAGGGGAAAAGATACCTGGGCAACTAAAAGAACAAGAATGGGAGGGATGAGAGAAGAATGGAAGAACATGAACTACTGAGCTTTTACCTCGTACTTTACCAACTTGCTACCATTTTCCGAATCAGATGATGAGAGAAACAGTGGTCCTGATATAACATAAACATCAGAGTATCTCTTTGTCAAGCCTCTACAGTAACTTTCAAGTCGGAACCAAAAGTTAGAGTTATTATTTGAGTTTTGGGGTACAATATTGGACAAGAGGAACGTTTCATTCATAGCCTCCTGGCTGTACTTGTTGTCCGCTGCAAAGCAAAGAAATGTAAATATTATTATTGATTGTTTAATAGTGCAAAATAAAGGCAAGAAAGTCTGTTTTGCAGATATACAACTGCAAGGGCCAGTGGGTTTGTACCCAAAACTGATTATGCAACAAAGACACAACGAACACAGCCACATTCGAATGTTACTTCTTTGCTCGTTAGCTCTGTTGGTACCAGCAACATGGCTGTCGTATCTTTGTCTTCTGATCCCCTTAGATGTGGTTGCAAAATAGAACTTTATGATAGGCCTGACACTAATTTTCATTTCATCCTTGAGGATGGATATATTAGTAGGATGGCCTGTCATTTCGTTTCAACAATCACAGTTGAAACAACTTATTTGCACATGAAAACAAGGCCCTTGGCTCTCCACCTGCTGCAGAGGTGATATGTTTACTTTTTCGTTTCCTTCCATCATTTTCATAGCCGGTTTCTTTGCCGTATTTTAGATTCACCAAGTCTTTCGGTAGGCAAGTATAGCGAAAGTTAGACGATATGAACCTCTGTTAGAGCTAGTTATAGCTATAGTTATATAAATACCCCCGTATTTCCCCGGTCATGCCCGGTTTAGGGGGTAACAAGGGTTTACACTGACTTTCATAACCTTCCTTACTTATTTTTCTCCACTCTTCTTTCTTTCAAATTCCTCCCTTCCAACCCTTTACCCCTTCTATTTCTCTCACCAGCTGGTGCCATGTGCCCTCGCACCCATCCACTTCCCAGATAGTCCTTATTATGAGACTGAAACACTGCTGGGAGGTTCAAGTCTTCAGTAAAGCTCGCTTCCTCTCTCTCAGCTGGGCCTTTCATTTTGTCTCTTGTCAGGTGTTCGGCAACCCAGATTGGGACTTTCTTGGCTTGATCATAACAAACCCAGTGATTTATATACTTGAGATTCTTCACCGGACTTTGCGGTGCTCCGTATTTACAGAACTCTTTCGCAAACGAAGAATCAACTACGTCCTTTCCCTCAGTCAAATCGATGGTACGAAACGCTTTTCCCGACTTCAAGTTTTCGTTTTTCTGGATAATCTTCTCGATTTCTTCGTGCTTTCCTGAGCTCTCATCTTTAGGTGTTCCTCTTGTTTCGTAATATATCTTAGTTAGCCCAGCACCGACTAAAACTCCCACTAGAACATTCTTTAGACCTGGGAACTTTGCTCGCAATGTTTTTAATGTTGCCGCCATCTTGGAATAGAAGTACCGAGAGGGAATGGGACCCAAATGACCGCTGATCATTTGCGCGCGTCTTTCATAATTTTCAAAATGGACGAAGCATTGTTGTGTGTTGTTGTGATTTGGATGTGAGATTTCCATCTTCACTCTTGCCTGGGCTTTATGATAAACTAGGTTATTTGTAGTGGAATGGTTGATCTTGATGATTCATTTACGAATCATAGGAAAACTGTTCTTGGTGAGCGGAAATTCATAGACAAACCTGTTAGATAATTGATAGATGGACACTCTAATCTTTTGTACAAAGAAAGCTATATGGATTTGTTTTCGTTTCTCTTTACCAGATAGAGCATCAGAAAGTCTTGATTATCTCCGCTATGCACTCGATTCACCCGTGAATTCACTGCCAAACAGCAACAGTTATTCCAAAGCAGGTAGGACGGTAATAATTTATGAATCTATATGTCGTTTTGAATCGAATTTATGCAGAGATCAATTTGTAATGTTAACTGTCATTTGTACTTTGTATTCTAGTATCTCGCCTAAAGCATCTTCTCCAGAGGTATAACAGTTATCAGGTAAGGAAAAATATTTTTATTTTCTTATTTTTTATCTTTTTCTTGCAGTGTCTGTTTACAGTATACATGAAATATCAGATGAAGCACCCAGCATCTTTAGTTACCTGGGTCATGTAGTTACAAGAACAGGTGTAACAGATGATGAACTGCAGCATTACAGCATGATGTTAAACCAACACATTTCAATGAGGAACTGTCTGTTTTTGCCAAATAAGGCATGTTCAAGCTCATTTGGCATCAAAAAATCTCATGCACAGTGTGCAAAAACATTACAAGTGGTCATTATTTTTGCATGTCGTGTTGTAATAATAGCTTTTAAGAATGTGGTAGGTCTAAAATGAGGTTCCAGGATCACTGTCATCATTTATAAATCAGCTATGTTTTATAAAGCACAATGAAAAAGTGGGGATTTATAGTCCATCCCCTCCATATCCTTACAGTTAGATGATATTGTTTCTCTAGTACAAAGAACCTTTACCTCCAACTTCAATCAACACAACTGGAGAACCATCTGGTTTCTTCCCTGACCCTGATGAGCTGACTGAACTACTTAACAAGCACCATTCTGTTGTGCAACACCTACAGGCCAAGGTTGATTTCTTAAAGGTATTGTCATAATTTGTTCTTCTCTTCTAAAAACTATTGCTACCATACTATACCTTTTTGTGTAACTCCAGAAAGTGTAAGAGTTAATGCTCTTTCATGGACGGAGATTGGAATATGAGAAGGAAGAAATTTGGGTTAAGTAAGGAGGGCTCCTGGTATTCTCTGTGATATTCCTAAGGTGTAAGGTATAACATCAAATTCCCTCCACAGGATATAACCATCTTTTGTGTCAGATGACAATTATATTTCCATACCAAGCTTATATTTTTGTCCTTTTATTATTCTTTAGGATTCACTGAGTTCATTAAAACAGAAAACAAAGCTTGTTTGCAAAGAAAATGAGTCGCTGCATGAGCTATTGAAGAGTAAAACAATTGACCAACTCATGAACCACAAGGCAAGAAATTGTTCCAGGGGATAAAAAACCTTGATAAAAAGCCTTGTATTGGGCTACCTCTGTTCATAAAACATTCATTAGAACATTCTCTCAAAGAGGGGGATGCCTTCTTCAGCCCCAATGAATCTGTCCTTGACAACAGACATCATGTCACATGCAAGTCCTTTTATTTATGATACCTTTAGCTTACCATTTATGATTAAGCAATAAGAGAGTACACTCAAGATTGTGCATGTAGGTGCCTGAAGAGTCAATCAAATGTGTACAAAATGTATATATATTTGATATGAAATACTTTTTAAAATGCCTGCCTTGAATACTGGTATATGTATATGATTGAATAATGTTGTTTTAGGAACGTGAAGGAACACGGAGTTCTGCACACCACAACAGTGCAGATATTGATGATGTGGGAGAATCAAGCATTGGGGAAGGATTATTGAATGCTGGACAAGGGATGGATGCTCAATATGATGAATCAAATGAATGGTTTCCTGTAGAAGTGGATGGAAGTAAAAACGCAGCAAAATTTGTTGATGATCAGGTAAATCGCTATTACCATGGCAGCAGAAAAAATAGCATTTTTGTGAATCATTTTTATTTTGGGTCTTTTATTCTTTTATAATTAACAGCCAATCAAGTAATGAAAAAATTTTCCATCTTGCTTATTTTTTCTTCAATTTTGTTTATTTTTCAGCTTTTTCTTTCTCCAAAAGAAAGGAAGTTTGTAATGAAAATGGAAGAGGAAGTGGTAAGACAATTTTATGGGCTGCCTGTGGGTTTTTGACCACAGGTATCCCGTCACTGTTTCTAAATTTTGTTCTTTCTTGAAAAAGAAATCTTACGACTGTACTGAACAGGGAAATTTTTATGAAAGAAATTTTTAACCCTTTTTTTTCTTTGATGTATATTGAAGTAACTGATAATATATTATTTTTATTTTTATTTTTTTGCCAAAATGAGGACAAGATAAGACATCTCCATGAAAGCAAAACAAAACATCTAGAGTCATTGTTATTATCTGCAAGGTACATAATAATAATAATAATAATAATACACTTTATTAACGTGTCATTAATACCTAGTTTACATAGTGGTAAACTAATTGGGGACACCTAT
>JAAAQI020122519.1:2059-15452 GCA_011800005.2 Stichodactyla mertensii
TTACGGAATTAGGACAAAAAGAGTGAGGAGGAGGTGAGGTGGGCGGTCGCCTTGAGGGGGGTGGGGGGGGGGGGGGGGGGGGGGGGGGGGGGGGGGGAGGATACGTCAATGAGAAGGAGCTAAAACAGTGATTGATCTTGAAGATGTAGCAATGTAATTGGGGACTTTTTTTTAAGTATGGACTGCAAATCTGGTGGAAAATTGTCTTTATGTCTGCTCCATCTTAAAAGTAAAATGAATACTCCAGTTTCGAGTTCTCTGTTATACAGGGTTAGCCTCTTTGTTGTGTAGAATATTCACGCATTTCAGTGAAGGTCCGTGGAATTTCAAAGTGCTTGTATTATTAAAGTCGTGCATTCTTCGATCTATCTTTGTTATTTATGCATATTTTGACACTGAAATGAAACCCTGTAGAAATGAGTGTGTAATCAAGAAACACAGCGGTATTCGGCGAATTCGAAAAAGGTCTATTGTCAAACACTCCTTCTTAACGGCGCCACTGGAGATACCCTGGGTCTCTCGATCCCAAACGAGCAACAAAGGGACGAGAAGACGAAGGTTGCAGGTTTAGGGGTAACGATGTTTCCCACATTCCCCGCCACGTCGCCCACTAGCTAGGGTACCTCGGACAGATAGAGAGAGAGTTCGTCTAGAGCGACTTACTTTCAGTTTTCTTGAGCTCCTTGCACACAACCCCAGCCACTTCATCATTATTACAGTTATGTTCCCCCCACTTCCGCCGCGCGCATGACATTATTGACCTTTCGTAACCTCTGCACCTCACGTCGTCCATCCAGATTTTCCTAGAATTACTGATACCGTATTGGCTACAACAAGACACGCTGACAGCCAGACCAAATCCCAGCATGCGGCATACCACGTGACCATCTTTTAAGTCCCACTTGTCGTCACAGACTGCACCCCATTCGCCATTGTGGAACACTTCTACTCGGCCTTCGTGGGAGTCTGGACCGCCGACGAGACGAATATTCTGTCCTTGAATGAACAAAACAAAGTTCTATTCAGGAAGATATTAACGAATTTACGATAAATATTGGTGATTTACAGGTTCTGTGGGGCGAGTTATAATATAAAATATGCAGCCGTACTGCACAACTTTCCGTGCCATAAACTGTTTATTATACGACATTATAAAATATTGAAAATATAACACCCGCGCTGATTGGCTGGCTACTGTGTTTATATCAGAGAACGGAGACATGAGCGCGCGTTTCATATTCCTTGAATAGAGAACGCTTTTCTTTGAATATCAGTACCGCGCGCTCAGACCCATTGAATATCGCCGGTAATTTGCACACCAAAAAGCCAGTATTTGTGCTCGGTGAGCGTATAAAGAACTTCTGTATCGCATACTTATAGCTGAAGCCTTTCCCTGACACACGACTCCAGCAGACTCTCGTTGCACGTCACAGTTGTGTGTCCCCAGTAAGCGCCGCCTACAATTGACTAAAGAATCCTCTCTACCAGAGCAGTTGACATCGTCCAGGAATACGCGTCCTGAAGCACTCGGACCATACTTGGAACAGCACGATACCCAGATGGCCCTCACATGTCCCAGCATGCGGCACACTACGTCACCGTCATTAACGTCCCAGTCATCATCACATACTGAGCCCCAGATCCCTTTGAAGTAGATTTCCACGCGTCCTTCTAGTGCATTTCTTCCCCCGGTAATACGTACATGTCTGTTGCCTGTCAGTGACAAGATATATTCATATATATATCAATACAGATGTTAGCATAAGGGAATAAAGACAAACGAGTAGTCCGATGGTACAACAATTTTTAAATTTTCTAGCTCTAGGGGAAAAAATCAGAAAATCGACCGAATTAATTAAGTCTGGTTTGCCACAGTAATTAGATTGCCCAATAATTAGATTGGTAGCTTCTAGTCTTTTTTCATCGTCAAGTCAACTCCAATTATAATAAATTTAAACGAGATGGTAAACACGCCTATTCTTCGAATTAATTCTGTCGCCTGTGGCCTATAATGACGCAGTTGTACTCAGCTTAACTTTGAAGACCGATATATCAAGGATTCACACAATGTTTTAATTAGATGACGATAACGTTGCTAACATTCCGATCGATATGGCTCGTGTTGCCGTTAAATGAGGTTACAAACCCGCTGACCTGGATTAATGTTTTATTGATGTAACGGTGTTTAAAGATGTCATCCAGACAGAAATTGTTCTTTAGACAGTCTACGCAGGAAAACATCCGTAAATTAATAAGCTTTATTAACAAAATTATGTTGTTCCGGGCTTCGTGGTTCGTTCTCGCCGTGCTGCTGAATTAGATAGAGAAGCGTACTGCGCTAGTGCAATAAAACGAAAGTTGTTCATCTTCATTCTCGCTTCCAGAAGCCGCGTTCCCGTTGGTCTGCGCCAAGAAACAAAAGGCTATGGGTGAATCCAATTGCCAGACACTGTTCTCTGATTGGTTAATGCACCTTCACGGAGTTACCCATAATTCTCCTTGATTTAGCGCGTGCAAACGAGGTCAGGGTCTAGTTAGAGGCAAAGAAAATGAAGCAGACTTCGGAAGAAGCTAGAGTGCAAATGGTTTTAACAAATAGCATATCTGAAAAACTGAGATTTTCCTCTTCTTGTTTAGATAAATCTAAAACATTGTATCCAAAACTACTATGAGTTTTCAATGTTTTCATCCTCTGGTCTCGCTGGCGCGCGCAAATCCTAAAGAATGTGGGAGACTCCGGGAAGGAGCATACAACAATGAAAAGCCAACACCGGCGAAAAAACTTGGTTCCGATTCTTGGCGGAAACTGGCCAAAAGCAATGTGAGCTCTGGGAACGCAGTAGGAACGGAAATCGCATGGTCCCTCTTGCACTTTATAGACTTTAAAAATATATTTGGACCAAATCCACATGGGCGTGTTTGATTTCCCATTTCAGACCACGTTTCATTCCCTTGGCATTGCTTCTTTGCTTCTCGGTAGCGCTTGAGAAGATATGTTAATATGAATGAGCTTCAAACAAAGAATTATGCTCTCAAGGGAATGACGCGTGGTCTGAAATGCCGGTAGACATTTCTACGAAGTGGATTTGATCTATAGTATTGTATAAATATTCTTCCAGTCTTTTGGAAACAAGATTGGGTTTATTCACTGTTAGTCACACTGTCCAACGGGCGCCACGTCACCTGAATTAGATACGCTATTCATTATGTTAAGCGAGGTATTTTGAAAAACTAAATTCTAATCTACGAGTAAACGGTTCCTAAGATCAGAGGAAAAAAGCCAATACACGTCGTCTTCAGACTCATTGTATGTAACCTCCTTCCCCCGATTTCCGGGACCATTGCTTTGGCGCGTGTCTATTTAGCAGTGTGACTAAGACGCACTCGACACTTAGAATACCAAGGCCATAGCCAACGATATACAATGCTGTGCCGATTGTCCCACAGTCGCCCAGTGAAAGCATACGAACTAATGTTCATGTAGACGTTTCTGGAGTATGCGCAACTAGTTATACATAGTATGTGTTCCTGTCTGGTTAAGCTCAGTCAAAGACGCGGTTCTCAACACCTCCATTCTATAAGCAATGAATCTACGCCATGGCCTTCACGAAATCACTATTATCAGGGCAAGCAAACCCTCCTTTTTTTGGCCCATTTCTAGATTTTCAATTAAATCTCGCTCTAAACCAATTATCGTTCAAAGTTAAAGCACTTCACGGTGAAGGACGAAAGTGGATGACGTGCGCGCGGTGCTTTGACCTTATCAGTAATCTTACTCAATGCCATCCATGTTCGAATTCGACGTGACGATGCGATATATCTTACTACCAACTCTTCTTAGTCTTCATTATCGAGAATATATATAGAAAACTAGTACGCCGAGAGAGAAATTAGACATATTTTAGGTTAATTATTACTAATCTCATGAACAACGGATATATTTGAGTGAATGTCGGGAATGTGGTTTAACTGTGCTCACAGTTCGGGTTATACCATCCTGCCGATGAATGAAAAACAAGATTCACTGATAAAAACCCGCTCAAGAGATTATATTTACCAAAGCAAAGTGATTATAATACCTACAGTAGTTCAATATTGGTACGAATTACGGTGTTTAAGTCAATTAACTTGGTCAATAGTGGTCGTTTATTTGGTCTAATCGGAAATATACACACGTCGCATTCAAATCAACTTGATGTCTTATCAAACAAATCTGTCCAGGTCTAGGACGCCATGACTTAATTCTATGAATCTTAAAGTACTCTATAGTTGTACATGACTTTTTTCCTTACCTTGACAGACAATCCACAACGTCACAACTGCTATACACGTAAAGATAGCTCTCATAGTCATCAGTATTTCGGTTTTGGCGCGAATCTTACATCGACTCCTGGACTTGCAGCCTTGGGAAATCGCCTCAACTTTATGGCTGGACAAGCGAAGTGTTAAATATTTAAAAAAAAGGAATTTGTAGTACTGTCCACTTGGCCTTGTCTGAATCACTTTTGTTGTGGGAGACACAGGCTGTGAATCATCGAGAAAGTCTATTACACTTGACCCAAATATTCGTTCGGCCTAAAGGTCGCATTTTTACATAACAAACTGCCCATATATTATATATGAAACGGAAACTAAAATTCCATGTTAGGGAATTGGGAATGGCAGTTAGCAGAGCGCAAAATGACGGCACTGATGACATCAGGTCTGTAGTGGGAGAGGGAATCCCAACGGAGTAATGAGAAATGGAGTACGTAATGGATGACTAGTGAATGGGAAGTTATTTTCTGGACAGTTTTTCAAATTTCTTTGTTTGAAATTCAACTGGAAAAGAAAAATTGGGAAAGAAAAATTGAGAAAATCGATAACTTGTTTTGCTCTCCAAATTGAACTGCTTTGGGAATCGCTGCAAGGGGTCGAATAGCAAAGTACATGAATAATTAACTAATAATGGAAAGCAGTGGCATTTCCACAACTCATGTAGTGTAGTGGCTGCTTATCCACTGATTTCCAATTAGAATTTAGAAATGTTGATTTTTGTGGAGGGAGGAAAACCGGAGTACCTGGAAAAAAACCTCGAAGTACAGGAGAGAACCAAGAAACAACTCTACTTACATGAGACAGCGAGCGACTAGTCCGAAACCCGAGACTACAGCGTATCAAACCCGAGACTACAGCGGTGAGATGCGAGTGCTCTCACCACTACACCATCCGTGCTTCCCCTATTTGAATCTTCTTTTCGCCAAAGGCAAGATACCGGAGAACTTTCAAAGGACAAAGACTTTCGAAACATCTTCTGATCCGCCTCTGACTGCAACCCACCCGCGATAATCCCAGCAATCCAGTCTAAGCTAGTGCGTTTAATATACAGACAATTTCAACTATTTGTTATTTGACTCATTCAATATCAAATGACAAGAAATACATGTGAGGGTTTTCCATGTTCATAGCAGGGTTTAACTGAACACGATTACTATTTACCCCCTAGCCTCTACTCCTTCTGGATCCCTTCATGATGGATCCTGTAAGAAGTAAGCTTTTGCCAAGGTTTGGCTAAAAGTTTCGAGGCAACCGCGGTCGTACGATAGGTTTCTCCTTCTCGTCCTCCTCCCTGACGATTGTATACTTTTTCTTTCTTTCTTTCTCTTCTTTTCTTTTGTGCCTTTTATTAGTATAAAATTATAAATTTCTCTACTGTAACTCGACTACAAGCCATTGATTCGTGGTCATTTATATTTTTTAAGTTTTTTTCTTGGTTTAACATCCGTTCTCTATTACACGAATACCATTTTACCACATTGATACTTGAGCCCAAAGGAATTAGAGAACGCGTCCCGTCGCGTCGTGTTTCTATATTTACAATTTGTCAGGTCATGCGACGATTTAATCCGTTAGTCAACGCTTACCACGTATATTAATACGGAAAGGAAACAAGACAAAAGAGATGTTACCAAAGCTAGTGGTGAAGTACATGGGTTAACCTAAATGGATGCAGCTGATGAACACTATACAAGTGTGGTATGTAGAAGGGGTTTGCTTAGTTTGGATTTTCGACATTATTCCGGCTACCTGACACTTGGCTTAAAAACAGACAGACAGACAGACAAACAATCAAACAAACAATCAAACAAACAGACAGACAGACAATCAAACGAACAATCGAGCAGACAAACAATCGAGCAGACAAACAATCAAACAAACAATCAATCAAACAGACGAAAGACAAACAATCAAACAAATCAGTAAACAATCAAACAAATAAACAATCAGACAATCAGACAAACAATCAAACAATCAGGCAAACAATCAAACAAACACAGACAATCAAACAATCAAACAAAAACAGACAAGCGACAAAAACATCAAATACAAAAATGAAAAACAAGCAAAAAGCCATACACAACCAAAACAAACAAACGAGCAATACAAAAACGGTCAGTGTAGTTAGATCAAAATAGAACAGCTGCGTGGTCCTGTTTCCATATTGTTACGTCATACGCTTGGAACGAAGTTTTCTTTTTGTGGTCAGATGAAAAGAATCTGGTAAAAGTCCAGTAAGGAAGTCAAGGGATAATTAAACCCACTCACACTTCCTAAGCCAGGCCTCTGTTCTCGCCGCTCACCGGTTATTATACGTTTCCATCAAATACTATTTGAATGAGTTGAACCGATTCATAAAAAATCGAAGATAGGTTAAAAAAGGAAAGTTCTGAATTCACCAAGTAGCTATCAGTGGTCACCCATCCGAGTACTAACCCAGCCCAAACGGGTTATTTTGCTCTTTCAAATCGACGTGAACCGTGGTTAGAGCAAGGGGTTGGTCGTATATGGTCTGGAGGCCGGCCAGCCTCTCCCCTGATGCTTCGGCAAAGATTCTCTAACCCCTAAGATGACGGGACGGCACTTAATCGCCGGTCAAGCTCAGAAATCCATACTGCGCCTCAGCTTTCAAGGGAATGTCTCGGGGGTATGGTTAGTGTGTTCATAGTATTTTTGAATTAATTAATGTGGCAGACCCGGGTTCAAATCCCGAAAGGGTCACATTTTCTTTTTCTTTTCTTTTTTTTTTCTTTCCCTTTGCGAGTGGTTTTACGTGCGGCAATCAAGACGGCCTTTTTGCCTAACGTTTGTGCTGCTCTGCACAGTAGCCATCTCTTCAACTGAACCATATTACACTGTTTTTTTGATTTTCTAGGAATTTTTGCTTCTGGCATGCCTTCTTCCTTTAGAACATTGCTTTCTTTGGACACGTTTGAACGCACTGAAATTGGTGCAGACGCCATTGTTCGTGTCCTTTCCGAACAATCCATAGATGCTTTGCGAACTTGACTTGAACCCAGTCCTCCGTTGGATTCGAGAAAGGCGAACAAAACGTCCGGCGCGTTAGTATTGCCTCTTACATGTTTAATTTCGTAATTCATAATTCATTCGTAATTCTATTTTTTCAACTAAGCTATTCAATAGTTTGACTAAGTGATTTCACTTTATATGGATATCTGATTGTGGATAAAAGATTTTTCTTTTTTCTTTCACATTTTCCCATGTTGTCCTTTTAAAAATAAAGTACGACTTCTTTTTTGACCAACACTTGGGGAAAAAGATTGGTCTGGATTTCAAATAATCAAATGGAGAATCATATTCCACTCTCAAGAAGTTTGATATACACCTTTTCGTAGGCCTATGTTTTCCCATTTCAAGTCACAAGTCAATCCCCTGGGGTTTGGTTCTTTCCATAAAGCATTTGAGATAAAACGCCCTCGCTGATTGGCTGGCTACCGTGTTTATATCAGATGACAGACCACTCTGGGAGATGTAGAACAAGAGAAAAGCAATTTCGCTTTTCTCGTGCTCTACATCTTCCAGCGTGTTTATATCACAGTACAGAGACATGCGCGTACATATTGCTTAAGTTTAAACTCTCGAGAAGATAAATTTATATGATTTTACCTCAAAGAGAGAATCTTATTCCAAAGAGGTTTGAAATGGGAAATATTGCCTTATAGCTAAAATAAAAGAACCTCTATTATCTAATTTTTTTTAAAACTCATATGAACCATATCCACGATGAAGCCTATGCTGTACACACCACAGTTACATAGAGGTTTTGCACGACCACGTGACAGCAGAACAGTAGAATCTTTTCCCCCTAAGGTATTGAACTCTTTCTCATGTAAAACGGATTTCATAGTTTCTGCCATCCAACATAGGTACCGTCACGAGGTCATACCGTAGCTGTACCGTACTTTACCGGAACCGGAACCACGCGTTGTGATTGGACGATCCACATGAAAACAATGAAAAGCTACATACCGTACCGTTATGTGCTGTAAGTTACGGTACCGTACGCTTCCCACTCATAAGAAAACAACTCTAAAAACTATGTAAGGAGGAGGAGGAGGATAGGACAGAATCCTCTACAGAATCGTACAACCACAGCAGCAGGTCTGGGGGTAGTCAGGAGCATGGACCTTGTGATCATGGCCGTACACCCAATACCTAGAGGCGTTATCTTTCCATTTGTAATGAACCTCTGACACTGGAACAGCACGTAGAACTTGACGCTAATCGTGTCAAAGGAATAAAATTAGAAATCATAAGAACTTGATGCCAATTACGGCTCGGACACACGATGCGACGTTCCCTGGAGCGTTGCTTGTAACGGGGAAATCGCACCGTGTGTCCACCCGTGCAAACTGTTTCGCCTGACATAAAACTCGTTTCTACTTCTGCGACGTCGCGCGCAACAGTTGCACAGGTGGACACACGGTGCGATTTCCCCGTTACAAGCAACGTCGCGGGGAACGTCGCATCGTGTGTCCGAGCTTTTCCACAGTACAGGTTTGGAGATGCACTGGCATGGTGGCCTTATGGTCGTAATAGACAGGGGATCATTTTCGAATGAAAATTCAAGCTCACCTGCATCAACATTCTTTCATTTGAGAAGTTCCTTGAGTGATCATCGACCAGACGTTTGGACCCGGCATTCACATCGTTGTCATGGAAACTAGTGATTGGCCACACCTTAAGGCAAAAGATAAGTAAACAGGATCTTAATGCTAGTTGATGGAAATGACTGAAAAAGACTTGATTTTGAGCAAAATTTTTTTCTTCTTGAAGATTTTTTAAAGGTGTTATGGCGTTATAAGTGTCCCTATGGTAGTCATGGTAACATACTATTTACCCTGGGTATAGCTCAACTGAGGATCTTACAGCACCACCGCTCCCACTATGTTATGGGGTTATATCCGGCCTGCATAACGTACTCATAGCAACATATTACTTACCCTGGGCAACTCCTGGCTGAAGATCTCAGTACCTTCACTATTCACAATTAGTTCGTTTGGAAGATCAGTACGTTCAACCACGTGATTGGACAAATGATTAGTCCTGGGATAGAATTTAATTGTTGAGTTATAGTAATATTCGGCTGGGAGGTAAAGCTGAGGTGTTATATATCTGTGCTGACGATGATAATGGTGGATGATGATGATGATGGTGGTGGTAATGATGCATGACGATTATGGTAAGGTGATGATGGATGATGATGATGATAGTAATGGATGGTGATTGGGATTTTAAGGGGTGACAGTGATGGTGATAGTGATGATAATGATGGTCATGATGGTGTTGAGGATAATGACGATGAAGATCACTCTATGGTGTTGATGATGGTCATGATCAGGATGGTAACGAAGACGATCATGATTATGATAGTGTTGAGGCTGGGATGCTGGTGGTAGTGATGATGCATTTGTTTTCCCATTAAGAGTAAAGAGAATCATAGGACTACTATCACCATGATTTCCTTTGAGGGACAATATTACCATTTAACAGTGAGCTCAATGAACGTCTTCAAGTTCCCTCGACCAGAACAAGTCCAACACGTGACTTGACCATGACCGTGGCATGTGATACACCTTTAGAGACAATACAATATATTAGGATAAAGTACAGTTTTTAAGGATGCTGTTAAATTGTCAAACGAGGACTACTACCAAATCCACCGTACCGTGGCATCGTCGGAAAAATTCGTATGATGTTGATGCCCACAAACACAAAGGAATGTGTTATTTGTCAGACTAGATGTTAAGATGGGAAGCAGAAAATATGAGTTCAAAATCAAATCAAAATCGAATATAACGGCGGAAAGCATAAAGAAAAGTGGACGAGTTTATTCTTAGATGAGTCTTCTAAGAGAGATATAGATTTTGGAAATTTGTATGAAATATTTAAAGAGAATTGCCACTTTTTCCCATCAACGGTTAAATATTCAGACAGTATTTAGCACCACATTCCTTTGTGTTTGTGGGCGGCACCATCATACAAATTTTTCCGACGATACCACGGTACGGTGGATTGCGCATCATCTTTGCAACAATTTTTAAATTTGATTAATCTGCAGTCTTCAGTTGCCGTTATGAGGAGGGGAGTACTGGAAGGGAGAGGAAGAGACGACTTTTCTTCTTCTCACAACTGTAGACTGCTGACAACACCGACAGGTAGATTACCTTCTTCGACCACTTCCATGGCACCAAGTGCAGTGTTCATGGTGATGTTCACCATCACGATAGACCTGCCTGTGTCCTGTACCATGACACGATGAACACCTTGTCTGAAGGTCAAACAAAAGGATATGATGTGATATATGACACTGAGTGAATGGATTACACCTACTTTAAGGTGTCTGGAAGTAGTTTTTCAGTAACCATGTTTCCGCATTCATTCGGCGCATTGATAGACTTCCCTTTGTCTGATCAAAACGTCTTTTGCACCAGTTATCGGGCTAAGATTAAAGTTGCGATTGATGTCAGATTCAGCTCGATCGATCGGTGTTACCTTGGCAACGATAAACAAAGATGGTTAAAATACGTTTTTCTAAAATCTCTCTCGATTTCGATGGTTTCCAGATAAATGACTATATGCGCTATAAACTACACACCAAGGCAAAATAAATTATGCAGTATTGAAGGCGACTTACCCTGCCACGCCCATAGCAGTTGTAGCATCTTTTGGACCCAAAACCAAAGCACTCGTGGCATGGCTACAAGAGAAAGAATGAACTGTGTGGTTGGGTGAGGGCTAATACCTGACTCGTGAAACACAATACAATGCAAAAGAAAATAGAGGAAAAGACACACAGTACACACAGTATATAAGATTTCATTTTAAAAAAAAACGTGTAACAGATGATATAATCGAAGATGGCATCAAAGATTTTCTAAATTTGTGAATAAATTTGAACTGAACTTGACAGGTTTTTTTCTGTGTGATAGTCATTAATTAATACTCAATAGGAAGCCATTTAAGTGTTGCAGCATGCTGTACCAAATGCTTGCTGCATTAGTCAGTATTTTACATTTCCCAAAATATGAGAGCCACTCTCAGCACTTGACCTTAACTTTTTTCATCCTGGCCCTTGGGCAGGTGAAGCTGAGAAGTTACTAGCCAAGAGGTTTGTTTCACTAGCCCAAAGGTAATTTTTACTAGTCATGAACTAGTGGACTACTACTTACCCTGTGAGCAGAGGCCATTTTTCTCCCCCTCTGTATAGCTGAACACCAAAACAGAGGGTAGAAAAAGACCTCTGCTAGCTGGGTACTGCTAAGGTTAAGCACTGACTTGACTCATCATTGTGCAGAAGTAAGTTAAGTGTACCTTAAGTACTGCAGTATGTGGAACCTCAATCTTCACGACAGAATCTTGGAACATCTTGGGAGGGTTCGCAGGAATACTCCATGGTTGAGGAGGAGGGCCATTGTTAGGTGTGTCCAGTGGTTGACCTTTAAAAACCAAAATTAAAGGTATCAGTAGTTGATCAAGGTTTGACCAAGGTTTAAGTGAAAAATGATTAAGGATGAAACTCCTCTAACAGAAACCAGCTCGCTGCTGATTGAAGATAATACTTGATCATACCAGTGTAAGGCTGAAATGTCCAAGCAGTTGATCTACTCTCACAGAAACTTGAAAGGGCATACTGAAAATTAAAAACAAATGCAGACATCAGAAAACTATTTAGCTTTTTTGGTAAGTTGAGCAGCAAATAGGGTGATTCCTCCTCAGCCATCGTAATCCACGGGTTTTTCCTGTCTTAAAAGGGAGGGTTTGCAAGAGGTACTTGAAAATTGGGGGGGTCTGGGTTTGGTATTATTTGGGTAGAAAATCAAGTATAGTATAATGTGTACCTATATACCTTTTGAAGACCGTTTGATTTGTACAAAGTGTTTGCATTTTTCCTTTATTCCTACAAAACCAACTCCACTTAGATGTTTTAAGACTCAAATGCAAATACAAGAAGACACATCAGCCATCTGTTTACGGTGCAACAAAATTATATTTAACGCGGTTCCTTGTGCTACAACAGAACAATATTTTGCTAACGGTGGCCGTAAACGAACGCCGTATAGAAGAATACACTATTTTAGAGAGTGGATGAGTTATATTCAAGGTCATCGATCTGTATTTTTAGTGATGATGCAACGAAGAAAAAAATTATAGACAACTTAAAAGAGCTAACTCCACAGGGTTTGAAGAAAACCTTGAAGAAATTAAAGCTAAGACATTATAAGGGCATTTCCTACCTTCTATCTGAAATTACAGGAGATAAAATACCCGAGGTTTCTGTAAATACCATGCTTAGACCCGAGCAGATGTTTATTCGACTGAATAAGGATATTCCTTATTACACTGACGTAATCTACGAAATATTTTACAAAATAGACCCCAACCACCCCCTGTTGGGATGGATTCCGAGGCGACTGACGCAGTAAAAATTGGAAGCTACTATATTGATTTGCATATTTGCTGGAGAAGTCGTTTCGGCTAATATCAAGTCTCATCAGAATACCTAGCTTTAAAGCGGGTATTTACGACTCCCCCCAAATATTAAACACCAGTTTAGTTTAATTACTTGGGGGGAGAAGGATTATGGAGGACTTCATCTATTTCTTGAAAAGTTGTCCTTCGAGGGCATGGATTTTGGCATCGGCGTCCTACTAAATACGTAATACTAATAACGTAATACTAAATACACAATGACCAACCTGGAACTACAATATTCCACCATCCATAGTGATACGTTAGCTAATACAGCTGTAGCTGAGTACAGTTCCAAGGCTTTTATTTACGAGCACGTCAACCTGTATAAAACAGTAGCCCTTATTGTAGGCGATGCTGACAAAGTTATGACTGAAACCATAAATATACCACGCAGAAGTCTACAAGGATTGTTGTTATTGTTTATCAGGGGTTACAGCGCAGGGGAAAGACAAAGTGAAGAATTCATCTTTCCAGGGATTAAAGACCTTAAGGTTAGTATCAATGGAGTACCCAATAAGGTTTACAGCCAAGGTATGAAACCGCCTGACTTTTACAGGGCCATCTGCGAAAAGTTTGGTTA
>JAAAQI020122530.1:0-15451 GCA_011800005.2 Stichodactyla mertensii
AGGGCTTTCCCAAGATATGGTTGAGTGAGCCCACTAGCCAAAGCCTCGATTTCATTACTGTAGCAGTTTCTTTTTGGTGTTATTATGTAAATTATATATTGTTTAATCAGCAACTCTTCTTTGCTTTATTGTTTAGTCATCCTGAAGTCCATTGTATCAGATTAGTACGTAGCTCAGCACACGATGGCACGTGCTGTATTCAAGACTTTTGGCTAGTACTGGACTAACTCAAATATATCTTGGGAAATGACAATACGGTTGCTTGCCTTGGGAAAGCCAACTTTATGTTACAATATTGCAATTGTATATGACACGAATATAGAATAAAAGCTGACACTCACCAGATACTCCTGATATTGAGCAGAGGGCGTCGTGTCCCACAAGAACATGCAACAACGCGCATTTACACTTAGACTATTATTATCACTGAGACTGGAGCCTGTTTGAGTAACGTGAACCCCAAGCTTGGAGGCTCTGAATATGTAGCTCTCTGGGAGGATGTTTCAGCGGTCGGTATCGGTGGACGTTCTCGAACCCAGAGCACCTCGGTTGACGACAACAGAGATGCCTCTGGGTGCGAGAATGTATCGGGGGATGGATATGGTGGTGACTGGTGGCCTGTAGCGGCGCAAGCCGACCCCTCCCCGTCCCAAATTCCTCGCGCCGCTACGCAGCCTAGGTCTAATCCTCAAGGTATGTCCTCGCCCACGCGAGTTTGTCTGGACTCGTCTTGCGAATTTGAAACTTTTGCCAAAGGCGCGCAACCTGGACAAGGTGGTTCTTCATCTTTATGATGCAATCTATTCTGATCATCATCAAGTCAAAGTACTATTGAAAGTCTTGAAATTCGTGGCAGAATACAGAGACATGTCTCTGTTCATTACGAAGTACAGCCAATATAAGTAAAAGGAGTCCTAGCTTCTCTATATTCCTTTTGGCTACTAAATCAGGCTTGTTTCCAAACTAAATACGGACTTCAGCCACAGGAACCACGTAGAGGGTAGGCCAGGGGTGGCTATAGCCCCCTCCCTCCCCCCCCCCCACTTTTTTCCAAATCTTCGTTTATTATAACACTTTCAGAGCAGCTCCGCGATCCGTCAAAACGTAGCCCCCCCCCATACACAACAACACTTTCAAAGGTGCTCCGTGGTCACAGCCATGCGGTTTACAATCATGAGTAACGTTAGTAAAGTGCCGCCGAAATCAGACTGCTGAACCGGCAGACAACCCCTGTATCATTTGCTTTTGATGACTGACATGGTAACGTAATTTTCCTTATCAGGAGACCCCTTCAAACAGATCGACACTAACGATAATACTTCTACTACAACAGCCAACCATCTTATTTTCATTCCTTGGTCGGCCCTCTATACCCCCATTTCAAACAATGCAAGGTTGTCATCACCAAGCGACCCCTGGGGGTACTTCCAACCATTTTGTACGGGGATGCTCCGCCTGGACCCTGGACCTTACCGTTTTATATACCAAATTTTTGCAAAAAAGGTACCCCATTTACAAACCTTTGCCTGAAAAGGTACCCCCTTTTATATACGTACCGGCTTTGGTTTATACTAGCATGGTGAAACCCTACTCTTTTGTTTGTATACCTGAACTCGCAAATTCGCGACCCTTTTCTATACCAAAAATCAAAAATTCCCAACCCTTTTCCATACCTTTGGCCTAAAAAGGTACCCCTTGTGGGTGGAGCATTCCCATATAGGCCAATATAGGGAGTATCCCCCCCCTCCCCCAGGCAAGCGACACTCAATAGGAGATAGGTCATTCCAAGACCTGGGTCTGCGTAAATAGAACAATATTCTGTCATTAGGTTTTATATTGAGACATTCAGTGCTGCTGGCAGACAAAAGAAGCCTTTTTTAGCACTTTTAGTTACTGTCATTTGCATCATTTGTTCATAAGATAGTTCTGGTATGACCTATCGCTTATCGTCTATCTCCTTTAGTGAGGGCAACGTTTTTTTAAATAGCTGTATATAATTCTACAGAGTAGAATCTATTCTATAATGAATAACAAATAGACATAATTCTTGATGAGCCTAAAATCTAGTCTAATAATAATAATGAAAATAATAACAAAATAATAATTTTCAGAAAGTAAACAAATATTCTTATATCCGTTCTGATTTAATTTGGACAGTTACTCAACGAGAACTACTACTCTGACATGGTTGGAATATCTGATTATTCACAGAAATAGCTCTCCAAATGCAAGCAAATCAATTAATAGTTACTGTATGAGTACAGGGACAGTATAGGACCGGTATATACTCTAACCTACGTTTATTACAAACTACTAAACTATAAATATCATTCTCTGGCTAGACATATTTTACTCTTCCTTTAGAAATGCACACCTAATTATTCACTTGCAAATTAAATTTCATCAGCTTTCAAGATGGGCCATTACGCTTTTTATAGGATGGGTAGGCATGTTAGTTTTGCTCTAAAATTCTCAAGGAAATTGCAGGAAATACAATTATCTGCTATCCATTTCCTAGGAATAGAGATTTGACAAAGAACACATAATTCAGAAAGCAAAAACAAAATTAAAGCAACAAGTGGGCCAAATCCACTTTGGCATATCAGTTGGTTTTCCCATTTCAGACCACATGTCATTCCCTTGGGTTTTATTTCTGTTTTTAGGCAGCACTTGAGAAGATATGTTATGATATGACCCTCAAAAAAAGAAACTAGTTCCCAAGAGGATGACATGTGGTCTGAAATGGGACAACATTACACCCAAGTGGACTTGGTCTATTGTTTGAGTTCAAATGACAAATGTGAAGAAATTCTTGGTGCATTGTTTACCCAGTTTTAAAAAACATAAAGGCCCATGTATACTTTATCTTTTACATTACATTTTTTTAAAAAGTCATTTTCCCTTATTTTTTGTCTTTTTGGATGGAAGTTGTTGGTGTTTCTCTCCTCGAATCTGGAAAATAAACCACAAACTGCCAGTGCTTTAAATGAATCACATAAAAAAAAGTGCTCCATAAATGAAGATGTAAAAAAATAAAACAAATAGAAATGTATGATATTCACCACTTTCACATTCCTATAAATGTGTATGATCTTTTAAGGTAACTAAAAGTTTTTCCAATTTAAAAAATTATTTTATGTTTAGAACTGATTATTTCTGACACATCTCCAGCAACATTCTCTCTGGTATTTTGTCTTTGTTGCCTCCAAAGTAAAAAGGAATACAGGGATGTGAAATTAATGGTGAATATGTGTTTATCTTGCCCTGAGTTCTGAAATTTTGTTTTCAATAAAGTATATATTATATAATTATATATAAAGAACAGTCTGGCTATGATATGGGAGTGGAGCTTTGCTTATAGTTTGTGATTTACTGAGTGAATGAGAGAGAGAAGCCCAAGCAACAGCTTACACTGATTTTCACCGATTTTGTCTACAGCTCCCTTCAGTGTTCATATGGCATTTTATGGTAGTTTGACATCTTTTGGAATGCTTCTTTAACTTTCAGAATATCTCTTCATACAGACTTGATGAGCTGTAAATTGAAGTCAACAAGAAGATTCCACTTTTGAGCACATCAGTCATGTCTCTAGCATTTGCATGAAAACTCTGTAATCAGGTAAATAATGTCATTAATGTGAAAGGACACTGGTCCATCAATATAAAGAGCTCCAATACATCCATATTTGGCACACTGTTTGCCCTATTGGTTTCTTTATAACCTGTACATTGCTTAGTCCATGTGCATATGCATGCGCACAGCTTATATTCTAGCATGATTCCTTCTGTTGTGCCAGCACATTCTATAGTTGCTCCATATTGCATACAGAGCTAGTAGTTTAATTATGTTCCATGTTTTAAGCTTTCTCCATCATAATGTATGGTGTTCTGCAATATCTTGTTAGTAAGTACAGGAATAAAGTCATTGGCAAGTCCCTTATGGAGCTAATATCTGATCTGCAATAGAATTATAGCCAGCCAAATTCAGCATTACTATGCAAGACATGGTTCATGGTAATCCAGTTCCCAGAGCTATGGGTTAATTAATGAAAGTTGAATTAAGGTCCTTCTTGGGAGTAAACTATTCTGATGGGTTTTCCTTGGGTATAGTTTCAGCTTCAGCTTTAAACTTCTTGCTCTCTGGTTCCTGATCATTGTGTTCTGCAGGCATGCTGGGGTTAAGCATGCGCTTGGCATTATTCATCACCATGGAAACAGCAGCAGTGGTGGCAGATGGTGAGAGGACACCCAATGGAGAAGACTCTGGGGTCAGTGTTGCTATACTAGTCACAACTAAAGGTGCTGGCAACTTTGGTTTGATTTGTTCTTGACCAGTTGGAGAGACATTGGTAGGAGTAGGTGCAGGGGTGAGAACACCAGCTGAAAGAGTCATAAGAGTGTTAGTGTTATGACATGGGTGTAACTGATATGGTATTAATAATACCATATCAGTTACACCAAAAATTCATGGTTCCAGCTCAAACAATAGCCAACTAATCACTGTAGCACTGGTTTTCCCATTGGAATACATCTCGTCCTAGAAACACCATCATAAACCTGCCTGTTTTCCCAAAGGTTTCTTGCATGACTTCAATGTGATTCTCATACTTTCATACAATGTTAAAAATCCCAACAAAATGTACAAATCTGTTTGCAACCAGAATCTTAAGGTGCAGTAATATGGGCAACAAAATCATGCAACTTGTTATGTAGAACCATCATGCAACGTTGTTGTGTTGCAAGTTACAGAGTAAATGTTCTTCATATTACCACTTGGTGTGCAACAAATTTTCTTTTTTGCACGAAGTGGAAGCCAAACAACAAAAATTTCTTGTGTGCCAAGTGGTAAGACAAGCAACATTTATTCTGCAACCTGTAATGCAACAATGTTGCATGACAAGTTGCACAATTTTGTTGCCCGTATTACCACACCTTTAGGTGTGCAGTTTTCTAGCAGACTTCGCATGGCTTGTGGGAAGTAGCAACATTAACTATGGAGTCTCAGAAACATGAATACAGAAATTCACTACAGTACATTTCTCCTCTCCTAGCCAAGTGCTATCTCTCTTGTGATACCAGAGTTCCTTTGTAGTTTCCTGTTAGCCTAATTAATTAGATAACTTTGAAAGATGCCTATAACACCTAGAATCTTTGTTTTTTGTTTAATTCAAGGTTGTCTCACAATTCTGCTCTCTTTTATGCTTAAAATTAGATTTAAGAACTTTAATACTTAGACAAGAGTATTTACCTGAGCTAACTACCAATGACACAGCAGGTATTGTTTTCAGTTGTGAAGACAGCTGTGGCTTGCTGTCGGTGGTAGTAACCAACTTGGGGCTCTCAATGGGGGATTCTTCCCCTGATGACTGTGACAACCCATTCTTCTCTGACTCATTCCCATCAGTGTGTTTAGTTGCTTCCCCAGCTGACTTAATCACACTGACCGGAAAAGCAGCTGTTGGGATCAGCTTTGCAGCTGGCAAGTGATGGAATGCAAACTTGGCTGGGATTGACTGGTAATTCTGGACTGGTGGCACTGAATGCTTAGCAACGGGAGATGATATCCCAGTATTGTTTGCACTGGAGGAGAAGGTAGGGGTGGTTTCCACAGAAGGAGGGACTATTTTTGTTGGTGACGATTCGCGAGAGAGAGGATTGGGTGGAGTAGATGGGGGAGGTAATCGTAGACCATGTGTGGGTGAGACAGGAGCAGACCTAAAATAAAAATAGAGATTTTGTAATTATGATTCTTATTCAACCATAGTTGACTTCAGTTTGAAACAATGAACAACATTCTAAAATTGTTAATAATTTCTCATGATAAAACTATTCTGTTTTGTCATCACTTCAGGCAGGAAAAAAAAGTTATAAACAAGTTTCTTATGTGTGAAAAAGACTGTGGTACAAAACTAGAATTTCAAGACCAATGCCATAGAAAAACTAGGAAGATCATTTTCAAGTCACAAATAACTGAGACAAAGGTAATTTTATAAAAATAACAATTATTACAAGCAAAGCAATTCTTTCCACTTTGATGATCACTAGGACATACCTGCAGGATGCCACACCAAAGGGAGGTTTAAAGCAGGGAACACCCCTTTGCCTTCGTTTCCTGAAGGCTTGTTCAGATAGCTTCTGTTCGCAGGAGGGGTCTATTCTCCAGAATGATCCCTTGCCTGGCTCATCTTGTGCACGAGGCACTTTGACAAAATATCGATTCAATGACAAATTATGACGAATGGAATTCTAAGATAAAAAAAATAATTAATCCTTTATTAAATGAAATTAATTATCCATTATTGAATACATATATTCTTCCATACATCCATACATTACTCTCATTTTCTAACTTATAATCCTTTATTATTTCCAGAGTTTCTTTCATTATTAGGCATACTTTTGTTGTAGAATATTTTTGGTCATTTTTTTCCTTACAGAAGGATATAATGGTAGACCACAAAGGTATTTTCAATATGCGTACAAAATCAACACTGGCAAAGCTTTGAGATGGTTGTACTTATAACTGAGAAACCAACAACTCAAATGCCACAGGATCCTATCTTACCTGCCAGCCTTTATCTGCTGTGCGATAATAAGGATAATTCTTGGTTATGTGTGCATATATGCCACTAAGGGTTAACTGCTTGTCAGTTGCTGACAATATTGCTTGCACAATAAGCTGTGCATATGAGTACGGTGGCTTGCCATCTTCTTTGTTCCCCCCGTCAGCATTTGAACTTGTCTTGGTATCCAATAATGGCGAACTTGAATGAGTGGTTGATTTTGCTGCTTGAGCTGCATACTCTGCAACAGCTTGTAAATTATTGACAAACTTGTTGTCTTCTCTAGAATTGCTTGGGCTTGCTGGACAAGAGTTTGGAACACTGTAACATAAAATAATAATCAATTGCAACCTCCCTTCCTTCCTTCACTGTGCACTCATCCTAATCTGAGAATTTCTTTAGTCCACATATGAATGAAGCTAAAACTTGTATTTGTAGTGGAAAGAAAACAGAGTAACTTGAATTGTTTATTCACCAATAAAAAAAACAAAAAGGCTTGTTTGAGTTTGATTTTTTTAGCACTAGGAACATTCAAAAGTACATGAAATGAAGAGTCTATAACTTCATTGCATGTATACACATCTGGAAAAAAAATTTCTCATTACAGAACATAATAACATAATCAGAAATTACAGTGCGTTTCACATAATTTGTGGCAAGTGGGTTCCAAAGGTTAGAAAGTTCTGAAGTTCAAGTCATACTTCAGAAATTAACAATCTTTCTTTGGTAATTTGTTAACTTCCTTCCCACACAAATTCAATGATTTTGTTAGAATCAGCTTTAAGGTTTCACACACTGAGCTCAGTATTAAGTTACTTTACAAAGCAGGGTGTGCTTTGCCTAAAGAGGTTCACAATTTAATCATTCAGTGGCACCTTGATGCTAGAAGCAAGCTTGAAGTTCACCAATAAAGTTCACTGCGAACTTTTTAACTATGTCTTGACTTGACACTTTGGAATGAAATGAATGAACTGTGGATCCTACTCTGGAAATGTTATGTGAAATAAATTATAAATTTAATGGTTCAATGTCAGCTGAGAATAAAGGAAGAAAAATGTTCTCAATTCTTTTTTATTAGTTTGACATCCTCCATGATCTCTTGGTTTGCAGCAGACAATGGTTATTACATTTGAAATAAGTAGTGCTGCAACAAGCAAATCTTATAAAGTATTTTTTAAATATAAAATAAAACATCCAAATTGATCATTGCCAAATGAATTGAAAATGTCTATGAAAACCGAAAATAAAATTCCCTGCTCTTTAATTATGATCAAGAATTTTCCAGGCCATGGTTTACATGATGTAAACTCGTAACCATTTTCTTTTATTCCTAACTACAGGAGATCTATAAAAACATAATACACCATCAATTTTTGATTTAATGACTATATATAGTAACTATTTACATTGCAATATATTCGTAATACTGTAGCTCTCCTTTATCAAAATTAATAATATTGTGTTGCTACTTGATCTTTTAATAATGATTAAATCTTTACTTTATCAAGTGTTTGTTAATTGTTATTTTCCAGCTTACATTTGTACACAAATTGTTAAATTTATCATCTTTAAAAATAATTCCCTTACCTCAGCAGGTAAAAAAAGAAAATCGTCATACTTAAAAAGAGACAAATAAAAAATACATGTCTCAGTGTGTGAATTAAAACTGCACATTTTACAGTAAGCCAGCTGAAGTGGATGATTTGACAACATCTAATTTTCATGTCTGGGTGAAGTGTAAATGAGGCTAGTGTATGCAAAATAGGTAAAGAAGTCCAATATAGACAGGAAACATTATCAATATTTCAATTTTCTGAGGGTACAGGTTTTGTAAAATATTTTCATAGATTTCCTTTGGCATTCCCATTTGCTTAAGAAAATAAAAATATTGCATCTCCTCTTGTTCAAGCTGTTTTTATTTTTTTTTAAGTTAGGTAATTAGTTTCTATGTCTGGCTATGTATAAATGTTTATCTTGTGAAATGTAACAAAAATAGATAACATCAACAAAATGAATTTGACTTGGCAAAGAAAAATGTTTTCAAAATCTGGTGAAAATAATAAATTTGCACTACTGTATAACACATTTACAGACAGCAAAGGGCACTATGTAACTGTCAAAATTAACATTCAAGTCAAGCAAATCAAGGTGATGTCAAATTTTCAAGCCCCTCTTCTGTGCATGAACATTTGTAACTACCCCCTATTTGCATACACCACAGCCCCTTGCTCTAAATAATAGCTTGTCCATTATCTTTTTAAAATTAAAGAATTGATACTGATGAAAGTTATTTCACATGGTTACTTTTTAGCATTTTCTCTTGTTTTGAGAAAAAGCTGTTTCTTATGAAGCTGAAGGCAAGGAACAAGGAAATATCAAAATATAAACAAACAGTTTGACTAATTCTCTTTGGGTGGGTGGGAAGTAATAAAATCATCTGAACAAAAAGCATAAAAAAGAGATTTGGAACTGAAGAGTTTTTGAAGTAGATTTACCCAGTATTTTCATTATAGTATTTACAAATAAAAAATGTTAAGATGGACCATCTTACAGTTTAGACATTGTCCATTAGACCACTTTTCTAAAAAAAATGAGTACACAATTTTACTTTTTGTTTCAAATGCTCAAACCATCACCACTGAAGAGGGTATTTTAATTCATCATCTCCCATGGAGTAATTTTGCTAGAATATTTAACCTTAGAATATTTAACCTTAGAGGATGTACCATACAAGGATCACACAATTCACTGGCTTCTTTTATTTTCGATTGACCAAAATTTACATCAATTCAAAATTTCTTGACCTGAATGATCATAATACACTTTAATTTTAAAGCAGTTTAGTACATTGACGTTGTTTAAATTATTTTTTCTGACAGAACAAAACTTGAAAATTCTCTCCAAATTTGTTTGGCAATAGACAGGTTACTCATTGAACCTCCTATTGTTTTGATCCATCAGTCTTCTGCACAGGTAAGCTCAAATAGGTAGGAACATCAACAAAAGAGACAGCTTGTTGAGCTTTTTTTACCGGAAGACGAATAGAAATCGGTATAAAAAATTGATCTCTCTTAGAGAAAGAATGAAAGAGTGGCAAAAGAGATTTAAGATATAGGGAAATGTAGTGAAAATCTGACTTTGAAACCAAATATTTCTATTGTTTAGATTCAACTTAAAGGGAAATGAAATCTCACGTATATGTATATTCTAAGAGATAATTCTGAATCTAATAGCCACACAAGTATTGAGTAAACTTAAATCATTAACTTATATTTCGATAAACGGCGCTTAGTAAATCCCATGAAAATAGAAATTTTCTGGATGGCTTGATTTGACAGTCCAACGGTCAACGACTTGTGTCCTTGTGTTGACCATGCAAACTTTTTGTACGTTGGAAACAATAAAACCCACCAAAACAACATCTCGCATTGTATAAACTCGATCAAAAGATTAAAAAAACATAAACCACCTAAACTAAAGTTCACAGATACACAGGAAAAAGATTCCAGATAACCGACAATTGAAAAGACAAGATCTATCGCCTATAGATGACTAAATTCAACAAAATCTAACCTCACTAAGGTCAAAATAGAAGAAAGATTCTTCAGTAATGGAATACATATGTTTTGGAAGAGTTGGAACCATTTTTCGAATTCTGTTTGCTTCGCGAATCGTTCATAAGGAATCAGAGCTGCTAAAACGACCGGTATTTTACCAAATAAGCAAAAACTTGAACTATAAAATCAAGAGACAAACACGTGGTGTCAAAATTAGAACACTGAATTTGTTTTCGAGTATTTCGCAATACTTCATATTGACGACTCGTCTTTAAATTTACGAATGCTTTTTACTTGTTTATAAGAATATTTTTGCTCACTAAACCCCACTCAAGCTATATAAGTACTATTTACCACCATCAAGAAAAATTTTAGGATTTGAAAAATAAAAATAAAACGAGAAGTGTAATTGATCAATATGTCACAGTTACTTTTCAGTTTAACCACATAAACAAGTTTTTTAGTCGGTCAGTGCACCCAGGATTTCAGAATAAAGTCTATGGATCGTGTATTGTCTGATTGCTTTAAGATATCATAGGAAGTCTTACCTGATAGTTCCTGTAGGAGAAGGAATTGGCGATGAAAGAGTAGCATCATGATCCGGTATGTTTATTTTCAAAGGTGCTAGCGTCTTTGTTTTGGGGGGACTTGGGACTCGTCTTGGTACTCCGTCATTCAACAGCGACGTAAAACGAATTTTAACGTTAGTCGAAGGGAACCTTAACACACATCTAAAACAACATAGAATAAAACATTAACGCAGCGTTGGAAATAGACAGTTTTGGCGTTAAAATAACGGTCAAAAAGGAATAAAAACTTGACTTACGCGGGCGAGAGTTTCAATGGAGGAGCACCACGTCTGGTGAATACGCCGTCAACAAATATTCCATTTTTACCATTACATGACAGGTAAAAATTGCAATTTTCGTATCGAATCTCCAGGTGCCTTCTAGAAACGAAACTCGAATGTCCCATGTTTACATCCACGCTTCCAAGGCTGCTATTGCGGCCGATAATGATTCGGCTTTGTCGGACAAGATATTCGAATTCACGTCCTTCAAGCTTTGCAATCGGAGTGACATTGTTTACACCGAACCACAAAGGTTTACTCGGAGAAACAGGCGAGGATTTGCTTGCTTTAAGCGCCAGCAGAGCCAGGGCGTCGCTTTCTTGGTCTCTGCTTGGTGAAGACATTATTGTTCAACCAAGATCAAGCGGTTTTCTTTTCCTTGCACAAGGAGTAAAAATGTGATGGAGAAAGCAAAACAACAACACGAGGAGAAACATACGGGAACTCCTAAAAACAATACTTACCTTATAAGGGTAAAGTTTCCAAATATGGTCATGTTTTGTAAACAACCGCGCTGATCACCCGATCTTTTCGGAAAACGCGTTTCTTCTTCAGGAAAAAAAACCCTTTCCAATTCAAATAAAAACATATTTTTGGATCATTAAAAAAAAAATCATTTAATGGTTTAAGAATAATAACGGAAGTCTGAAGCGCGGTATCTAACGAAAAAGAGTTTTTCTCGGCATGTATTTAACAAGCGCCGCAAGAAGATCATTCATGATATTCGTCGGTGATAGTCATTTGATCATGTTTTCATAAGTCGGGAATATTGGTACGGTCGGATATATATCAGGATCCCGATCGTCTGGGATTTTTTTGACATATGAAAACCAGCTTAGTTTGTTGTATATTTAATATTCTGCTATGCGGTATGTCACGTGATTGTGCGCGCCAATCAGGCTCAAGTTCAAACGCATTCTTGTAAACTCCGACCTTTTACCTTTTGAAAAAAGAATTCGAAAATTTTTAAAGTTTATAACTGACTTCTATGAAATGAGAACTTTATAATGATTACACCAAAGGTGTTTGGTTCCTGTCTTGCTGTGCATTTGCAACGGAGGCGGTGGTCAGAGTGCGAAGCGACACGTTTGAGAAGCGCAACTAGTTGTCTGGGATTCGGGGATTGTCATTAAAAACTGCAGATTACGATCATTGTTGTGTAACGCTAAGCAGTAACAAAGCTATAAAAGCCGGACACCTGCACACAACCCTGTCGCAAACATTAGAAAAAATTCACCAGAAAAGTTTTGGCTTTCAGAATGCGTACCGAAGGACTACCGTACTGGAATAGATCATGCATATAGTCACTGGAGATCTAGAGATGCGCACATCACAGGGTTTATTTCTGAGAAAAGCAAGGGGTTAATCATAAATGGTCTAGAACGTCTTCTTGGAAAAATCGGTGATTGCTGGTGTTGCGCATGTGCAAACATTGATCAGCCTTAGCGCGCGCAGCGACAGTGCGCGCCAATGACGTAATAACCCTGTGCCTTTGTGATGTAAAATCCTAAAGAAAAACAAATACAAACAAATTTACAAGTGAACTGCTCAAAGTACGGTAACGCATCAAATATTTTATCAAAACTTTTGATCAACTTTGACGAGAACATAAATATGAGTAAGTATATTTATTGAGTAGCGTATTATTTTAAAGATCATTTTTAAGCGGTCCTTGTAAGTGTCTATCCCTTGCTATTTTGCCTCTCAAATCATTCGCAGGATTTCATTAACTTGCGGGTACAGTTTTTGCTTTAACTAGCATCAAAAAGAAATAATACTCAAGGGAGTGCAGTCACTGATGGACATGGGTCTGAAATTTAGAATAGGTACTGATACTACTTAATTGGTTTGTTAACAGAGTTTGCAACGCTCTTCAAGAAAACCATAAAACTTTTTACAAAGAAAGAAAAAGCAAGGACAAAAGTACTAAACAGCAACATACGAGTGTTATTCGAAGCAGCAAGACAAGAATTACAGCCGATTGATGTTATTCAAATCACGAAGAACTCAAAAGACGAGCTTTTTATTCCTTATGTTCTTTCAGTAACTGAGTCCCTGGAGCCGGCTTGGTACAGCCCGAGAATGCTCTTTACAGCACACAAAGCTCTAGAGCCTATTTCAGTAATCGATATTACCAGAAAATCTTCTGACGACGATTGCGCCCCGTTTGTGTTCAAGAAATGGCAAAAATATTATGATGCTGGCCCAGTGTTTTGGTAGACTATGCAATTAGTCCCTGGAGCAGGCATGATACAGCCCAAGGATGCTCTTTACAGCACACAGAACTCTAAAGCCCGTTTATGTAATCGATATTACCAGAATCTTCAGATGAAGGTTGCGCGCCATATGCGTTCAAGAAGTTGCAAAAATATTACGATGCTGTGCCAGTGCTTTGGTAGACTGTGTGCATTTATAAGTGGAAAAAAACCCTCTATCGTTAGAGAATGTAACGATATTGCATTGAGTAAAGCATTCAATTAGTAATAAATTAATAAGTTAATAATAAGTTAATAAATGTAATGAAACACGAAAGTGTATGTTCAATGATTAAGAAGAATTAAAACGTATTTAAAGAAAAGATAATTTATTACTTAGAATGCATCAACCCTATTCTAGATCTGTTTCTATTTTTGGCAACAAAGTGCGCCTCAGCTGTGGATTTCTTGACGTCGCGACCACATATTCAATCTTTTTGCGAGGTCTCAGCGACAAGAGTCCTTTGGACTTGGGTATTTCTGCTCGCTTTTCAAGTGCATAACCATACATAGCAAAGTCTTCAGATGTGTAGAAGTATTTCATTTCTTTCGCGATACGATAGACTTTGTATCTACTTTCTTTTCGACTAAACGTTATGCTAGTTACAGTCCGCCATGTCTCGCTGTCGGTGAATTGTTCTTTGACGACCAGGAAGTCTTGCGCTGCCTTAATACACTTGGTCGCTAGGTCTTCTGTGACTGGTGAAATGAACCACTCACAGGCGTCGGATGGACGCGTGACGTTGGTGTTCCAGCTCAATCGAGGAAAAAACGACGAAAACTGGGTATTGAGTTTGGTGATGGCTTCCTTCTTCAATTGAGATCAAAGACTAAATTTAACATTCTGCGTGAACTGCGCTGCAGATCACGCACATTCCTTGCTTATAATTAAGGCTCGGTTCAAACGTCGATCTTGTGCTGTGTCGAATTTTATACAAATTAGTCAAATCTTTTGTTTCTACTCATTATCATCTCACTTACATTGAATTCGGTACGGCAAAAGTTCGACGTTCGACCGGGCCTAATTCTGAGGTCGGTGCGCACTTTGCGACAAGTACGGATCAAGAACAATGGAGCCAACAATGAAAGTCTCTACTTATGTGTTTATAGAATCAGCCAATCGACTGATCACTGGAACAAATTACCACCATCCGGCTAGCTCAGTTGGAAGAGCATTGGTCTGTTGTGCGGGAGGTCGTGGGTTGAAGCCCCGGCCGGACCAACACTCAGAGTCTTATAAATGAGGAGAATGTCTGCCTTTGTACTAATATCCGCAAATGGTTAGACCTTCACGTGGCTCGGATGATCACGTTAACGGCGATCCCGCGCATTTGATTATATTCATATAGAATTTGCGCGTTGTAAGTATTAAACAGTTATGTCGCGAGTCAGTCAAGTTTTTCTTTTGTATGGATGAAGTACTACTCATAAGTTTGCTTTCTCGCCGTAGCTCGTCACCAATGTGCGCCGATCTTTGCGGCCCCAAAAACATTATTATGATTATATTCATGATGGACATGGGATTGTGTGCAATAGCGCAAATTTGCAATACCTTAGGGCTCCGTGAACGTACCTTTGAATCTGCTGTATGGGTATCACATGCATGTTGGTGTTTGATGATAGGAAGCGAGTGACGAATGTGAGGCGTATAGACTGTATTTGGTGAAGGAGCAAAGGAGACTTTACGGTGTTTTTTAACTGGAATTCCTCCGTAGTATGTGAATATTGCTCTGACGTGAAGTGCCTAATAAAATATGCGACAAAATAATTGTAAAATGAGAGTATGAAGTGTAAAATGATTTGCGTAATAAAAGTATGTCTGCATAACAGTCATCGTATTCCTGCGAAAATGTAAAAAGACCATTTTCGGACAGGAGCTTTATGATGAGAATTGTCCTACATAGTTCTGTGAAACTTTTGAACAAGAATTCCTAAAATTGATATTCTCATTTCTCTTTCTGAATTCCTGGCCCGTCAAGTTCAGATGTGCACGCAATCTTGAGAAGGTCTATCAAAGCTGTGTCATGTTTTCTGATATCCTGCCGGTTGGTTCGAGTTAGTCAAAGTTCTGTAGTAGTCATAGTAACAAGTCATGCTGATAGAATCTAAAACACCGCGTCAGCTAGCTGTTTTGATGACTGGAACGTTACTAATAATAATAATAATAATAACGATTTAATTGAAGCATATCTACAGAGTAGCTCTACATCTTCAACAGAGAAAAGAA
>JAAAQI020122541.1:0-15448 GCA_011800005.2 Stichodactyla mertensii
CCTCAGAATTACAATCAAACCATTAAACTGATGATGGCATAAGTCATGCCGAAACATGTCTTTGAAAAGTTGTTGTACTGATACTAACATTGTTAAAAATTGCGAAAATCAAGTCTATAAATTGTCTAGCTTTATAAATAGTCTGAACAAGGCTTATTTTTTTGTACTAAGAGCGGAAGAGCGGTGAATGTCAATTGCAACCTAGCTTAGAGGTCTCAGTCAGCATAGAGGTTTACACTTTTGATATAAAGGCTGGTGCATTGTTTAGCTTTGAATCTGAAATGTAATCAATATAGTCATCCTGGAAGAGTAATTATTCTAGAGCATTTATAAATAGCACGAAAATCTGAGCCACTTTAAATTTGATTAGTCATCATATCAGAGTAGAGTTTTTCACCTATGAGCAAATTCTATCTCAGGAGGCGGGAGGTAATCATTGTTTTCTGTTGATATACCATCCCCCTCTAATGTTAATTAACGCCGGTTCCAACGTAACGTGTCCAACATACCTTTCAATTTCATCGCTCTTCTTGGTTTTACTAACAGTCTTTTGTTTCACATTTTCCTCTTCTGTTGAAGTGTGGTTCATCAGCTTTTGTACAAGCTCTTGAATATCATTTGCCACATTGTCGTCTTCCTGATAATGTTGATCCGCTAAACCTATATTACTGGATTGTTGGGTGTTTTGAATGTCAGGACTGTAAAAAAGACAATGTTTTTCGATTTACGTACTGCTTATGGAGCACAATCCTAAACCAAGAGCGTAGGTTTTAGAGGGGGTTTGACTGAAACAAAGGTTTTTATTTTCATGGGAATAGCTATAGCAGCCATGTGAGAAAAGTCTATAAACATTACATATGACATGCAATCAATGTGATTAACGTTGTCCAACGAAAAAAAGGCATTTGACTACAAGAAATTTCTAGTGATGCCTAAAATCGTGCTCTAATAGGACGTTTGCATGATGGCGTCATTTGGTCACTACAACCAGAATGCTTCGCGTATTTCTTTTATATTCAAATTTGTATTTCCTCATGAGAATAGTAAGACAATTGGTGCTAATTAACTCAACAAAAGAAAGTGTGCAAGGGATTCTGATAGTAGAGGTTCATGGCGTAATAAAGCAAATGTCCTATTGCTTGTTAAAGGAAATCATTATGTACGTAGAGTTCATATTTATTATTCCTTGAATGTAAAGTGAATGCTTTCGGTGTGAATATAGATGCAGAAAGAATAAAGAGAGAAATAACATTAAGCCCCTGGCGGGAACCGAACCCGACGTCTTCGGTTTACTAGTCCGATGTGTTAACCACTACACCACAAGGACCAACCACGCTAGAAACGCAGCCGGACAATGTAATGTATGTGGCAACTTTAGGGATCCCAGGGCGTTATTTTTCTCTGTGGACATATATTACATTGTCCGGCTACGATTTCAGCGTGGTTGGGTTGGTCTTTGTGGTGTAGTGGTTAAGACAAAGGTTTAGTAAACCGAAGACGTGGGGTTCGATTCCCGCCAGGGGCTTAATGTTATTTTTTCTCTTTATTCTTTCCGTACGAAACTAATATTATCGCGTTTACGATATTATTAGTAAAATTCACATATGTTTTTGATGGTGGTGAAAGCCCTAGAAGAGTACCGTAAAAATCAAAAAAAAAAAAAAAAAAAGGAAAAAGAAGAAAGTAACATGTCAAAAATGTAACACACGATGAATATGATTGGTTTAAAACCCCAGCTATATGTGCGTTTAATTACAACTTCAATATAAAAGAAGGAACCACTCCGAGTTATTCAATATATTTTTAACAATCTTTTAACACCACAACAGAAACAGCACAGCAGGGTAAAAAAAGCCAATCAAAAGGTAAAAATGGTAAAACTCTAACGGGCCGTTAAAGAGATACTTTTCGTGTTTCACCAAAAATTTACATATGTTTACGTTACCCAAGAAATGGATACACTTGAAAAACCTGGTCAAACGACCGGTTTGATTTGCCAAATAACAATGATATCTTCTCAGGTGTATTTGAAGTGTGACTATATTCATTCTAAACCAAAAAACACAGTTGAGTAAACTATAAGCTAGCAGTTTGAAATTTTTTGGGTTTCAATCTCAAACCCAATGGAAAACAATGCACGTGCAACGACACGTATTAACCCTGAAAAGAAAAATTCTAAAAGAAAAAGAAAAACTGGTATATACTATGGTTTTTCAACTTTAAAATTTCAAAACGAAGACATCCAAAGTTAGGGACTTCTAAATTTAAGAAGTTTGACTAGAGTACGGGTGAACTCAGTACCAACATAGAATAGAAAAATAAAATAAAAAAATCAAAATTGTAAGATATTGTCTCACAATATCGATAGAACAAAATTTTATATTGTTGAGCACCTACTTTAAGAGAAGTTCCACTTGTCTTGTATATCTTTCTAGAACGGAAGTAGGATTCCTGAAAAAATCTGTTTGGATATAAAAACCTGACTTCAAAGTCCAAAACGTAGTGCATATAAGACTCGCTAGTAACAGTACGCCAAAATAACGCTTGATCTTCATGACGTTTAAAGTTAATACTGGTGCCTGCCTTGAAACAAAGCGTACAATTCTTCAATGCAGGCTCCCACTGATAAATTTCCATTCAAATTAGTTTTAGCTCGCAGATAAAATAACTCATTTTCTGGTAATAGTCGAGGCCTCTCTCTACGTAATCTTAGCCCGCGGATGGCAAAACTTTTGAATCCTAATTAAGAGCCTGATTGATTTTCTATATCTTTGCTTAATTAAACACCAGTCTCTGACAAGTAGTACCTTCATCTTTCAACCAACCAAATTGTAGCAGGTACTGAAACCACATCACATCTTCTCCTGGTAGTTGTATGTGGATATTAGTATCGTTATATTGGTTCCTTTTAAGTCTATTATTATTCTTAGATCCATAAAGTGTTATCGATAGCTGTGTATATTGTTTTTGCTTCTAACGAATTGTCATTCGGTCGCTAAGAATTTCAATAACCAATATGAAACAATGTAGTACAACCCAGATTGAGAAGCTATTGAATTTGTAAAACCTTGAACGCTAAAAAATCCTCAAATCTTCCGCTTTTTTCTCCTCTTTCTCTTACTGCTCTGTCTATGTTTTTAAAATAAACTTCAAAGAACTCTCCCTGCATACAGGTTTATGTCTTTTTTGTTTGTTTTCAAAGACGTACAGTTCGCGTTATTTTCTGCAAGGATTACTGAGAATTTCTTTAGTTGCCATGGCAATATTCAGCTGTTACAACCAATCAACTGCTTTTCACTTAGGACATAGTTAATAGTTAACTATGCTTAGGCTAAAGGCTCCACAGCGCGATATGTTGTAACTTGTACCGTACATTCAACATTCATTTATTTATATCTTTATGCTTACCTATCTCCTATCTCTACACAGTTCATGATAGTTTTAATTTGTTGTTTGTGTGTATTCGATAGACCAGGAATTGGTTCAACTAGATATTTTGAATTTACGGGCTTTAGCACTAACAGTACGATAATTTTTATATTGCTATAGCTTGCGTATAGACATGATTTCTTAAGTGAATGAATATGAGGATTTATTCAACTGCAATTCCTTACTTTCCGAAATGTGTATCCCGGAATTCTGGATCAGTTTTCTTTCAGTTTAAATTGCTTAATTTCAGGGACCATACATCCAGACATCGATTGCTGAAGCGTCATATGGCAGGATGAAAGCATTAGTTACGGGTCAGCTGGACATTTCGGCTCCAACCCCACTGTCCATAATGACTAATCAGGGAGCTCGGCCGAAGCCTAAAGGGAGAGGTTAGTGATAAATCAGCGTTTGTGCCGTGAAATCGGAAATCTTTACTGGCACGTGTCTCTAGAAACGCAAGAACCATGCTCCTTTACATTAGTTTTATCACCGTGATTATCATATCATGCCATGTCTCATTTAATCATCTCGCTTCACCGATACAAATTCAGTAAAAAATGAATATCAAGGAAGTGAGCATTCAGAAACGTCTGATACCTTTTAGTCAAAAAGCGATAGATTTTCCCAATTATAGCCATTGTCTCGGACAAAACAGTGGAATTCCCTTCTTCCCTTCGATATTCCCTTCTTTTGCAGTTTCCTTTTTAATTTCACATTAAAGCAGATTCGCATGACTGTAAAGAGCTCGCAGCACGAACGTTAACACGTTCGTGACTAAGTCAAGGAACGGCAAGGCACATCCCCCTGTCAAAACTCTAGAAAACATCACGGTCGCGGCAAGCCACGCTTACGGCACCTACCGTGCCGCCAGCTTTTCACGTACACTAGAAATCTGCTCTATCACAGTTCTCGAAAAGCTGCTCAAAGAGTAAAAACAGGCGATTGCTGGTCAGACATCTGATCTACTCTCTAGCTATACGCTAAGCTCTTGTGAACAACTGGCTGTAGCAGTTTCCGTCGGTAATTTTAAGGTGACTGGCTACTATTTGAGTTTTATACTAACTTAAAAAAAAAAAAAGCATCGTTTTTAACGTAAATATAATGCTGATTTAAAAAACAAAAAGACAAAGAAAAAGGGGATGTTCCGAACTGGGTTTTGAGATAATCAAGCTTGAATGGATGGGGTGTTTATAAGTTTTTGAAACAGTTAGCCGAAGAGATTAGAGAAAAAATTAAAACTCAAAAGATAGTAGATGTATGAAGACAATATTTAAACAGATGTTAACTGGTAGATATAATTCTGCAACATGACATAACTTTAAGATAAGGAGATGAGAGATAAGGAGAGCTTTTTAAAATAAGCATATAAAAAGTATAGGGTCCCCTGCCAAATGTAAGGGTTTTGCCCTGTTGAAGTTTTAATGTGTATGGTTCCCTAATAAATTTTTGAGTGAAATTCAATGGCTTTGATCTTTATTTTGTGCGCGCGCAAAAATCGAACATCCTAATGTAGGCAGCCACCTACAACACAATTTCTAAAAGCATTACTACTAGCCAATCAGAGCTTGCGTTATATCACAGTTGTTCCATCAAAAAGATACCTTATTTTTCAATGATGTTTCAAACCTCAGCGTTATTCCAGGCTGTTTATAGCTATTTCAAAAAAGGTTTACGGGGCGAACGGCGAATGGCGATCGGGGATTGGCGATTGCAGGACCAAAAGGAACTGTGGAGCAATAAGAATTTCTTCATATTCAAGTCTAAACATCTAAACAGTGCCTGCACCATTCAGTGAAGATCTTCTGCAGGCATTGTTTAGGTATTCAAGAAATGAATATGAAGAAATTCTTATTGCTAGTAGCAGTTTCTTTCGGTCACGCAATCGCCAATCACCGATCGCCATTCGCCGTTCGCCCGGCTACGTCCAACCTTTTTGAAACAGCGCGCTATATACATTAACGTATCAAGAGGCAAAACTAAAAAGGGAAGTAGGAGAAATACTAGCTAATGCACCTTCCCGGAGATAACCATAATTCTCCTTGATTTAGCGCGTGCAATCGAGGTCAGGGTCTGGTTAGGGGCAAATTATATGAAGGAGACTTCGAAAATTGAACAGAAAACAAACAGCGTTTTATCAGATGTGGATTAAAATACGAAAGAAGGATGTAAATGGGTTTACCAAATGGGATATCCAAATAACAGAGCTTTTCCTGTTCTTCATGTTTAGACACAGTGCACGATTTTCCTCAAAACTACGATCAGTTTTCAATGTTTTTTTACCCTGACCTGCGCGCGCAAATCATAAAGAATTGTGGGAAACTACGGAAAGGTGCATTAAAGTAATTGTTCTTTTGAAACAACATCCCCCCCCCCCCCCCTACTGTTTGGTATAAGTTTCCCTTCTTAACCAAAGTTTGCCTATTTATTTTATTATATTATAATCAGTTTTGACGACTTTTTACAGTAATACTTCACAAAAGGAAACGGTTTTTGAATAATTCATAATCAAACGTAAAGTGCACCTGCACAAATATTCTCTTATTTCCATATTTAAATTTTAACTTGAAGTCGTAAACATCTGTTATGTAGTGTTTCTTTTAGTTGCCATGAACTGAAATACTTATTCACGATTATTTCTATTAATATTTTGTTGTCTTCCCTGAGCGTTATGTTTCTCTGAAGAGTAAAAAATGGCTGTTAGTTTTCTCTCAAACCCGTCGATAAATCTTCACAATTCTACACCAGTTTTTAATAAGCGTATATTTAAAGCCCAAGCAGGGATTGTACTTACAGAAGAAATTTTGGCAATTCTCAACCGACCTTTACGCGAAGGACGCAGTAAAACTGAACTCCACAAGTTAAAATCTGTAGTAAATGGCTTAAAAGACATTCACAAGGGTTTACAATTTATCAAAGATGCCTTGAGCTATGTTGTTGGCTACGAAAAGGTCGGGCCGAACGTTGAAATCAAGAAGCAATCGACAGAAAGTGATTTGTCGTGTTACTATATACTAAATGGGTCTATAGAAGCGACTTATATTATCACTAATGGCGACTCGGACGATGGAAAAGAAAGCAAACCTGATACTGAATCTTTTCGAGGAAAAAATATCGACAGATGCAAAAGAACTGACGGCTATGAGATCAGCTATACGCATATAGCAGGGGACTATCTAGGACTTGTGTCTGGGGATGGTCCCGAATACGATTTACCGCCGCCACACGCTATCAGAACCATCGAAGTCTGTGAATTTTTACGAATAGACCGTAATAAATTTCACCAGGCCGTGCGTGCAATACACAGCCATCATGTACAAGAAATTGAGCACTTCATTAACAGCGGTAGCATTTTGAAACATCTTCCTCTTGAAGAGAGACAAAAGCTCGTACCTCTAATGGCAAGACAGGTGAGGAAAAAATATTAATTACCTATAATATAGAAAAGAAACACATTAAAAAAAAAGAAAAAGAAAAGAAAAAAGAAAGAAAGAAAGAAAGGAAAAAAGAAAGAAGGAAAACAAAAGATCAAATCCATTTTGTGGTTGCCTTGGAGATGTAATGTTCGTTACGTTGCTAAGCAGCGTAAATAATTTTCAAAAAATTTCATAAATTAGAAATTGACATGTACATTTAAATTGTTTTTATTATTTTATCCTATTCAGAGAAGTGTTCTTTAATTACTTGAATTATTTTAAAGTTCTTTTCTTATTCCTTTGTTAATATGGGGGGAAAAAAAGCCGTTAATTAAACGCGTATTGATTGTCGGTTAAATTAAAAGCTTTATTTCTCGTTCTTTGTGCGCGTGTGTGCTTTGTTTGTTTTGTGTTTTGCTTCTTTTTTACTGTTACTTTTATCGTTTACTTTTAAATATATATCTTTTTTCTTTTCTTTTCTTTTTATTTAATGTCTTTCTTATTTTTATCTTTCATATAATCCGCTAAACAGGAATACGCTGCAGGCAAAGTCATTGTCAATCAAGGAGATTTTCCAGAACATATATTTTTTATTGGAAATGGTAAGTATTTCACACTGGAATTATTATTACCAGTTATTTCATAACTAAATTTTGTATACCATCTTTATTGTCAAAATTAAAACGACTATAATTAACTTCCTTTGTGACCAAGTGAACTGACGAATGCACGACAACCACGTAAAACGGCGAAAACAAATGACGAACAAAGAGAACTTTAATTGTTGAATTGGCAACACTTGCACGCGCATGCGTTGAATTGTAACCTGACAATCCTGGCAGAATATGGTGTCTGCGTTATCGAGCTTTGTTGCAGATCTTTTTTATAGTTTTCCCTCTTTGTTTACAACACTTTGCTCATTACCATAAATTTTAAAGTTGAGGAAATTGCTAATCGAGTCCAACTTTAAAGAACTTATTGATATAAGTGATCTACCAAATTTTTAGCTCTTTGCATGCAATATCAAGCTAGATATTAGCTTTTGAAACTTCTGTGTAGCAAAAGCGCTAATAAGACCATACATTGTCTGTGAAATTTAGAAACATTTGACTAAAAATAAATAGAATTATGTACATAAGTAAGCACGCCACATGAAAATTTTCGCATTAACAGTCCTGTTATCGTTTATTTTTGATCAAATGTTTCTCTAAGATTATCCTGAGTAAAATTCAGAGCTGTTAAAACCACATCACGCAAAATCAACTATTTCAAATTTTCACGGAAAGCTAATTTTGCCACGTTCTTTTATATTCAGAGTTGATTTAGTGTTAGTTTGGTTAAAAAATGAAATGCCTATGCTAATGAGCAAAATATTACAAACAAAGATTTGGCTACATTTCTGATTGGACAATTCAACGCATGCGCATTCAAGTTCTTCTGAACTTGTTTTGCCCTGCGACGTGACCGTTAACGGAGCGGGCTAAAAACAAGTCCTGGGACTGGACTAAATATTAACCTTATGACAAAAATGTTGTTATATCACACAGTTATCGCCTAAATCTCGGCGCTTGTTTTTTAAATATCTTGTTAACCTTATCTTTCACTAGTAAACCTTGTTATTCTTGACAGGAAGGTGTCAGTTCTTTCGTCGTGTTTACATTAAGGAAGCAAAACGGCTGGAGCTCGTAAGACTGGGACATATAGAAAAAGGTTTGATATTGAGAGGCGCATACAGTCATACAGTTCTCTGGCTTTTGTTATGGAAGTTAGCTGTTGTCATATTCTCATATAACACTTGAAATAACTGCGCATGCTCAAATTAGCGTTGCCTTACTTTTGATGTCTAGTCTGCTTTGTTGAAAATATACGGGTTAAAGGATTCGCTCTCTTTCTAGGTAATGTGTTTGGTGAGAGCAGCGTACTAGACGGCTCGCCTTGTTTCTGTAGCGTATCCAGCATAGGTCAAGTCACGTGTTACCTTATAAACAAGTAAGTTTGTTGGTGATTTAACGGGCTCATTTAAAGGCCCGTTTACATGGGCGATTTTTTCCTAAGATTTCTCACCCCTTTCATAAAAAATGCCGATTCCTTAATCAAAATCTTCACCGCAGTATTTTTCCTTCTCACTTTAAAAATGCAGTTAAATTGTATTTGAAGGAGTGTTGTGCTATAATTTATTTTACCAGGTGGGCCATCAAACACAACGAACATGTGCTCAGCCTACTAAGAGAGCACCAGCATCACTTTCAGGAGGATTCGATAATTCAACATTACATCAGAGACAGTGACGTCTGGCAAAGCTACAAAAGAAGCAAGATCACAGAATTACTAGAAGCAACAAGCAGACACCACATTATGATAGATAAAAAACATGTACCTGAGGCCCTTGCCATTGCTGTTGACTTTGGAGATGTCAACAGGTACCTGCACATTAGTTATACTTATTTCAAGAAAGTTAGTCACCAGAAACCTACACAGCTGGGACCGTCGAGGATCATGGGAAATATATCAATTAACAAGTAAAGTCATTTGACACAAATTTAAGTTCGAATGGTCACATGAGGTGAAAATGTGACTGCAAAAGATTTCAAATCCATCAATAGTTATAAAAATATGGTAGAAACGCATAAAATTTCTCTACCCATAATTCTTGTCGGTCTCAGCTTTCTAGCTTTTAAAGTGAGAAACTTAATTGAAATAAGTATATATGTTGAAACTTTGACAATTGAGCTTTTTAGCTTGGGTGTAATTTTTTCCCATTTCAGACCACAAGTCATTCCCTTGGGTATGGTTTCTTTGTTTCTTAGTAACGCTTGAGAAGATATATCAATGTGGATGAACTTTAAACAAAGAATCTTATTCCCAAGAGGATCACACGTGGTCTGAAATGGGAAAGCATTTCAATCAATCTAAAAAGGTTTATTCACGGCAGTCACACTAGTGCGCATGTATGAGAAGCCGTTGATTAGCATAATCCGTTTGGTTCAAAGCTGCAAAGTTCGAACGTTGTTCTAGTGAACCTTTCGTATTTTAGTATTGTCTCGCTGTACTCTCTTTCCTAACCTGCGGTCGCTCTCCTTGGTGGTTTTCTTTGTTCCCACCCTCCCTCTCTTGCGCTGTTTTGGTTCTTTGGAGAGCTCCGCCAGGTTCACCTCTCCATTTCTCAAACATGAGCACATTGGGACCACCGTGAATAGAATACATCATCGACATGCATATTGTATACTGCTTATGATACGTCTAGGTTAGCTAGATCGTGTTTGACTAAAATTTTGAGCATACATGTAAATTGGGCTGAGAAAATCAGCTTTAAAGTTTATGTAAATCAGGACGATACTTTATGAGATATAGCTAATTTATTTAACGTTGTCGCAAAAAAAAGCCTAAAGCTTTGAGAGCGGGAATCATAACTGTATGCTTGCAAACTCTACAACTTGAACATATACAGTATATTCCTTAATTCTTAGATAGCCTACAGCAAAGTTTGTTGGTAAACAAAAGATAAATGATTTTCTATTGTCTTTGCCTCATTAAGTATTCATGAGTATCGTAAGTAATGCATAAACCACGTGATTATCCATTTCTTTTAGGAGTCACTCCTCTCAGTCACTGCGTGAGAGAGAACCAGGTGAGCCTGAAAGTAAACGGCCTCTGTTCATTGTACCCAGATCACGACGAAGGTCCTCGGCCATCTTGCAAAGCAACGCAGCAGCCGTTGTCAAGGCTGTTTTACTTCTTCGACGGAACGCTGAAGAGAAGGATAAAGAAGCTTTAACATTCCCGATGGTAAAGCCGCCAATCGGGCAGCAAAGCCGAATCAAACCGAACAGTGCACCGAGTAGATATCGATCCATAAATTCGACCATGGAGGACGTTCAATCAAGAAATACTAGTCACTCTTCAACGCAATCTACTGGGAAACATAATGAAAAGAAGATGATCCAGTTTCGTGAAAATTCTCTTCCAGTGAAAGACAATCAAGCAAAGAAAAAAGACAAGCTCAGTAGCAATGTTAGAAGACCAAAAAGTGTAAATTACATATATTCTAGTGATGATCGTTCTTCTTCAAGCAATTGTCGTCCCAAAAGTAGAGGTGCGTCGAAGGATTCCAGAACATCGAATAATGAATCTAGATTTTCACATTCAAAAAGGGTGACTATATCAGATGGCAAGAGGAACGTTAACAGAGAAAGGTCAAGCGGTTTGCGAAAAGAAAAAACTCCGAAATATAGAAACGGGAGCCCAACACAAGATGCAAATGCTGCAACTGAAAGAAATAAAGACAAAAAGGAGCATTTTATCCAGAACGAAAAGAAAACAAAGAAAAGTACTGAAGGAATAGAGAAGTTTGTTTCAACGAGTGGGAATTTTATTATTAAGGAGATCATCAACACAGGTAACCCAAAACGCCTTTCCCTGCCACAGGGATACCAACGCTTTGGTGCGAGCATGTTTTCTATTTTAGACAACCAAAAGGAGCTTGAGGGTAATAAAAACCTAGGGTCAAATCCTTGGGGAGTAACCTATGCAGCCAGTAAATGGATGGCGGGAATTCGTAGGAAACGTCTACGCATGCTCAATGAGACTGATCAAGGTTCGTCCCCAGCTCCCACTCCACTGATTGTCATCGAAGAATACGTACCAGAAAAACAGCGTCATAGCGATGATGAAAGCACTGTGAGTGATAGTGATTACAGCTCTGAAGAGCTTGATTTTCAGTCGGACAAAGATTCAAGCCATAAGAAAAAGGTATCTAGAAGACCAAGAAGTACCTCATCGCCTTCGCTCGAGCAGTTGACGGAAGAAAATGACCAGGACATCGAAGAATATGACAAGTATGAGGCGGGAAAAGCAGTAGAAGAAAAGTAAGGAGATCTTTTAATTATCATGTAAACAGAAATATAGAGAGTACTATTTTTGTGTTCTTAATTCGTCGTTTGCATGTTAATCATCGTGGCCCATGTTGGTGCTATTTAACAAAAGATTTCTCATTAGGTCCCTTTGTCTGTGGCACAAACATGGCCGCAACCTTTGTCTTTTGATCCTTTTGGGAATGGTTGCAAGCCATAAATATTCTATAGAGAAATTTTTATGCGACGAAATAAAGGCCATTACAGTGAGACTACTCCAACCAAAGCCACCCATACAAATTTTCAGATAAATTTTCGACGTACATTTTCACACTTAACAACAGATTTGTTGCGAATTTCTACAGCGTACGATGCTTGTTGTTCAATTTCAAAGTAATTCACGTAAACAAACAAAGCAAACTCTTTACATTTTAAGCGAAATTTTAAAAAATTGTAGAGATTCTATTGTTTATATACTCAATCGTGATTGGATAATTTACATGAAAATTTGTTTGGGTGGCCTTGGTTGGAGTAGTCGCACTGTAATACAGAGCGAGGTAGCTTCACGCGCTTTCATTGCCAAATTTTGCCGTCCAGCCTAATTTTTTGTGTTCGCCTTACCATACAACAAACATCTTATTAATCTCGTTTCCTCGGTCCGTACGTACGTTATGGGAACCTTACCATTTTCTACCCTTACCATTTTATGGCCCGCGCGCTAGGCTTTAGCCATAAGGCAGCGGGAAAAAAGTCGATCCATAACTTAGGGTACGGCCATCGCGACTCTTGCCTCCTACACCACTTCGTTAGCCACCCACTCTGTTTATTCATTGATATCTTTTCTAGATGGTACACTCCTATACACGAGGCAAGAGATCAATCACTATCTCATCTAGAACGTGTAAGGAAAGAGCTAGAAATACTACGATGCGACCGCGAGGAAAGAAGACGTCGGCATGGAAATCGTGAAAAAGAAAATCCAACGAGAGATGAGGAGATGGTTAGTGATGACACCAACAGGAGCGAAGAAAACCAACACGAAATAAAAGATGGCGACTCTAGAGCTGTAAGATGTACTATTTTTTGCTAATGCTAGATATAAATTATGATTAACAAATGAAACTGTTTCAACTATGATTCTTTCATGATAACTTTATAGTAGAAGCACGCAGGAATCGAAGTGACGAAACCACGAAAGAAGTGAAGAGAAACACAAGCCGCAGGCAAGGGATTTTGACACGCTTCCTGTGTGCTTCTATAACTGAAAGGAGCAAAAATGAAGCTATTTTACTTGTTATAATATATAGAGAGAAACCTGCAAAAATGTGTTCACTTTCTACTAAAGTTTTTTTAATTCAGAAAAATCCACCATGACGACGAAATCTGCAGCGAACCATACTTGCATACTCCGCCAATAAGGCTCGCGTAACAAAGTGGCTGTATTAAATAAAAAAATAATAGCACAGGGGCGGATTCAGGGAGGGACAAGGAAGGGCTGTAGCCCCCCCCTCCCCTTTTTAGCCATAGTTTTATTTGATCAAAGTAATAGATTTACAGTAATTTGAGCCGTTTTCACGTTTGTTTTGAACGTTCCATTAACGAAATAAACGTTGTAATTTTCAAAAACGTCCTCGAATCAAAATATTTCTAAATTCAAAACGTCTGATATCACTCCGATCCACAATTTGTATATTACTTGGGAACCCTGTGATGGCGTGTGGCGGGAAAATCGGCACGCGTTTGCGTGCATATTCTTGTGCGATCGAAGCGCGAAGGATCATTTTTGCGGACTCGATTCAACTCAACTCGCATCATTTGGTCATCCCCTCTAATATTTTTGGCTGGATCCGCCCCTGTATGTAGCATTTATTTTATATTTTTGCAAAGAAAGCTCAATACGTGGGAACAAAACACGCCTGATATTTGTAAATTACAGTGGTTATCAAATTTTGCACATGTATGAATGATTGTTCAAGTAAATAAGATACAAAGTGATATATTCATATCTAAAAAAATATTGCACTGAAATTTGATCAATATGCTCATTGGTTTATGCTGGTTTCTTCTTCATCTTCTTCCTCTTCTTCTTCTTCTTCTTCTTCTTCTTCTTCTTCTTCTTCTTCTTCTTTTTACCTTTTTCAGACGGAGGAGAGTCAACAAACTTCACCTAATCAAAAACTTCGCCAGCGAAAGTATTCCACGCGAACGAGATCAAGGACCTATTCCACGGTATGTTTCTTGCTTACAACAATTCGTTCACCTTTATACTAAATATGCTGATAGTATCGATGCGCCATCAGTAAGATAGTTTTTTCTCCCTTCTTCTTCTTCTTCTTGTTCCAATTTAGAGTTAATTCCAAATATAGAGAACAGGAGTATATTAAGGTCCATATACACTAAGGTCCTTTTGCACTACTAGTACACATGAGAGAGCATGATGCGGCAGCTGGCTGCATAGTGTGGTCATGCTTGCTGATATGTAACCAGTTTAATATCAGGGAGCATGATCCGGGGGTAAAATTCTGCTCCCGCCACAAGCTTTTTTACATGAAATCTTTGATACATACAAAGGAGCAAAACGAACCTGGAGCCTGCTCCCTGAGCAAAAACCCTTAGTGTGTACAGGCATTTAATTGACCCTAAAGGAATACCGTCAACTATATAAAACTTCACATTCGTTAAAATCTTATAAATATTTGTTTTGTTTCTGTTTGTTTCGGCTGCTTTACCAAGAATTTCATTAGATTGCAAGGCAATTTCACACGCCAATAGGCTATTTCCGAGTTCTCCAAAATGATGCATAAAGGCGAGGCTTCGTGCGAAATCACGCTTGATGGCGCGAAACGACTAATATTTCTTTGAATTTTTCTGTTGCTTAATAGTTTATTTTTACGAGTAAACTGCGAACACGTAAGAGAGGAAAGAGTGACAACAGAACAAGTCAGTCGTTTCACGCCAAAAGAGTCAGTCGTTTCACGCCTTCATGCATCATTTTCAAGAACTCGTAAATGGCCAATATGCGGTCCGTAACTTACGGTGCGGACCACCAACCTTATTGTTGCGTTCGTCTTGCCGCATAATAAACACCTTATTAATCTCGCTTGCTTGGTCTATACTTAAGTTATGGATCATCGTTTCCCTCCACTTTTTATGGCTCGCGCGCTAAGTGCTTGGGCCACAAGGCAGTCGGGAAAAAAATATTAATACTGTTTCAATTTTTTGCAAATTAGTCGACATCTTATAATTTGCGATTTGTTTCGTTTCGTACTATAGTCAACAGTGCCGGACAGTCAAATGCTCGAAGGATCGTCAAAAAGTAGTGGTTCTTTGCGCATGCGCAGGAAGTGCTCTACTATCCAGATGCGTCACACAGCGAGTGATCAAGCATCTTCAGGGAAAATAAACAAAGCAGAAGACCACAGAATAAGATGTGATGTGTCTGAAGAAACTATAACTAATGAGAACAGACCTGAAAAACTTACAAAACATCAGCGGAGAAGATTGTTACTGTTAGAAAAATGTGGTTTTTAATAGAAATTTCCGATTTACAAGCTTAATTGGCACAAATAGTAATTTTAATAGAGATATATTCGATCAATTGCAATATTCCTTACTTCCCGAAATGTGTTTCCCAGAATTCTGGATTTTTCTTTCATTTTAATTGATTAATTTAGGGCCATACTTCCAGACATCGATTGCTGAAGCGTCGTATGGCAGGGCGAAACCATTTACGGGTCAGCTGGAGATTTCGGC
>JAAAQI020122552.1:0-15444 GCA_011800005.2 Stichodactyla mertensii
CACAACAACAAGCTGTCCTTTGAACTCTGCAAAACTCACCGATACTCGGATCCACTTTTAGCTGATTCGACTTCATTCTCCTTCTCTCTTCGTAATTTAGATGCAACTAATTGCATGTCTTTAAATCATAGAAAGATCTCGTATCTTTGACTTTTGAATGTTTTTTTGCCTTATTCAAAGACTTTCTCACTCCTCACTTTTTCACTGACTGGCCGCTTTGCAAAACTGAGCGCGCGCGGGCGTCGGAAGTGACGTCATCAAATCCTCACTAGTGAAGATATGGAAAATATGTCACTGGGTTCCCGGATGTAGTTTCGTATCATGTTTACGAAGGGCTTATTTTCCAGTATCTCACTCATGTCTATATAATAATAATGTAGTATTGGTCACTTCATGCTAGCTGAGCGAACACCTAATACCGCATGCAAAGCATCGCTGGTCAAAATCTCGGGCACTCTTTGTTTTCAAAGTCATTTCAAGGTTTTTTTTTGTTTTTTTTTTAGATGGTTCACAGATAAAACTTCACTCTGTTTAATAGCTTTGGACTTTTCTGGGAATCAAAATATATTGGATTCAATAGACCAAATCCACTTGGTCGTAATGTTTTCCCATTTCAAATCCCTTGAAAATACTATCTTTGTTTGAAGCTCATCCATATTAACGTACTTCTCAAGCGCTACAGAGACGTAAAGACACAATACCCAAGGGAATGACACGCGATCTGACATGGGAAAACAAATACGGCCAAGTGGATTTGGTCCATTGTCAATAGTTTTTAGGTAAAAAAAGTGCTTGAAGGTAGGGCCGGCCATGAAAAATCACAACGGTCTGTGATTGGTGAGAAAATTTAATGCCGGTTTCGCGACCAGTTTCCATGGTTATACTTACAGCAACAATTGAAGATGACATGTCTTTACAAATAACGTAGAGATTAGCAAGGCCACCAATCTTATCCCACGCTTCATTACTGAAGAAAACAATTCGTATGTAATCTGCGATTCTGAATATTCTGCGAACTCAGACATTTCAACCGCTTGTTATAGAATCGGTTTTTCTCTGCCGTCAATCAGAAATAATAAGTCGGTAATTTTTGTATTTTAGATTGGCAGCAGTGAAAACCAAATTCCAACTGGCGGATCGCAACTATCGAGTTCGTTAACTGACAGGTGTTTCTTTAATGTTAGGAATTAAACTTCTAAAACCTTTTATTAATTTGTGAGGAAAGAGAAACAAGAAGACCACAGAAAACCAATAGACGACTCTTGAAACTACATTAATGTCTCAGAATCATCCATACGTTTGAATTTCGGCCGTTAATTTTTGAAAAGCTTTGAATATGAATTCAAATATACAACAGACTTAGAAACAGATTAACTATTTTAAAAAATCTTCAGAAATGGGTGGGTTTTCCTTTTTATTTTGGTTTTTAATTTCTTATTTCTTCATTTAAAATCAGTTTTGAAATGAAAAATTTGATAGATCTAGAATCAGTGAAGGATTTCATTCCCCCAGAGTCTTTCCCGGCGCTACCCGCTGACCAAAAAGCCGGAAAGGCTGTGGGAACGAGATTGGTTCAAAACCTAGTTGGCCAAATGACTAACTGTCTAGAAAAACATCCAGATGACGTCACATAATTTACATATCAAGATCTTCAAACCCTTATATATCAAAAAAGGATCATCCATTACCAGCTAAGTTGAACTGTCCTATTACAAATTTTATGAAGAATGTATTTTCAAAATATGGTCGTAGGCATTAGGGATGTGTTAAAAAGGTCCCCAGAAAAATAATTTTGTAAATTGTAATTTAGAATAGCATGAGTATAGTGTTCAAACTTGGGTATAAAGTAGAGAGATTGTAGAGATTTATTTATGCCATTAAACTCTGACGTATACTGCAATCATGTATTTTCTAATTTGAATAGTTGGAGACCATACCTCCAGACGTGATGCTGAAGCGTCGTATGGCAGGGCGAAACCATTTACGGGCGTCAGCTGGAGATTTCGGCTCCAACACCGCTTTCAATAATGAGTAATCAGCGAGCTCGGCCGAAGCCTAAAGGGAGAGGTTAGTCGGCCCCTAGACCATGGAAGATTAACCCCTTGCTGTGATCAGTGACTCGAATGCTGTGATTAATTACCTACTACTGTTACTTTGTTCCACGTGGAATGCATTTTGACCTCCAATATACGCATTCTATAGCACTAGCTGTGTTCACACGGAACCCAAATGTTCCTTCCAATTAAAATCCATATTTCCTTTTATATGATGTGACGTGGCTGATTCAAGCCCCATTACTTACCATATCAGTTGCGCATTGTCGTGTCCAACAAACGTCCTCTTTAACACATCTCTGGTATATACTTCAAATGCCTCTAGCAGAGGCCCTGCCACGGTGCTGGTCCGTGGAACTTTATCCTTGTTTGACCAGATTTCCACTCCAACTAGAATAATCCTGATATTTATGAGACTATATATCTATTAAACATAGATACCATTATTTGTGTATAGCTATTGAATGGAAATGAAAAGTAGTATTAAAGAAAATAGACCATTTCTGGCCTAATTCGCCGATTGACCCCTAGCCGCTCAGTTCCAGATATCGCCAACCGACAAACTTTTTCAAAATAGGTGTATAAAACTCCACACTTACTTACCACATCAACCGCATTAGCTAGAGTTACAAGTCTCTCTGTCACGGCCTCGATGTTCCTACTAACGTTTTTGTACTTAAAATAAAAATTGTGCAGGGTCAATAATAGTCCTTTCCCAAGATATGGTTGAGTGAGTCCTGTACTTGCCAAACCCTCGATTTCATTACCATACCAGTTTCTTCGTGGTGTTATTGTGTAAATTATATATTGTTTAATCAACAACTCTTCTTTGCTTTATTGTTTAATCATCCCGAAGTCCATTGCATCAGATTAGGGACCGTTCATTTTTATCAGGAGGGGGGCTGGTGTTTTGTGGGGCCCACCTGAAAAATTTGGCTATGAAAGGGAGGGGGGCCATAGAAAAAATGATGTTGGAGGGGGGTCACACAAAACATGGACAAAATGAGGGGGATCAAGTAAAAATTCTATGGAATAAAAGGGAGCTACACAAAACTTTTAGCAAAAATACCAAAAACCACCCGCGCCCCCCCCCCACCTCCCGATAAAAAATGAACGGTCCCTTAGTACATAGCTCAGAACACGATGGTACGTACTGTAATCAAGGCTTTGGCTAGTACTGGACTAACTCAACTATATCTTGGGAAAGGACTATTTCAAGTGCGTTTATGGCTATCATAGGACTTTGTTAGTTTTCCTACTTACTTACCAAAGCATTATCTGCCACAAGAACAAGTTCCACATATCTGGTCTCGGTCGTTGTAAGGTATTTGCGGTAAAATTCATCAATCTCACGGCGTTCCTAATCATAAGAGTAAATATCATTGTACTCTTTTAAAATATATCCAATTTGCCTTTTCAAAATTCAAAGACAGACTCGCCACGAACGCTTTTCGGCGCCCAAATCCCAGAATCCAGTGCAAGATCATATGGCGGCACCTTTTGATCCGGCACAAGTTCATTCCCAGTCCTCGGTTGAATTTAAAGGCGAATTCACGTACCCTCTTCAAGCAATTTGAAGTCAGGGGTGTGCATAGAATGACTTTTATTAATCTTATACACTGAAATGTAATTTAGTACCGTCAATTTTTTTTATCTGATAAAAGATTTTCTTAAACTTACTCTAGCATGGGGCTTTTTATCACGCGACAAACTGGAGTTGTAGCCTTCTTTTGCATAGCTATGATAGGAAAGCCCTAGCAGTGGAAATAATAAGAGTATGGCAAATATAATGTAAAATAATTCTAGTTAGGGAATCAAGGGTGGTGTAGTCGTAGTTCATTTGCTTTCACCTCTAGGGTCTCTGGTTCGATTCCTGGGCTCAACGTTTCATGTGAGTACAGAGTTTCTTGTTGGCTCTCTCCCTTGATTCGAGAGGTTTTCCCGTTTTTTTCTCCCTCCGCAAAACCCAACACGCTAAATTCCAATTCAATCTGTGAATTAGCCGTGCCTTAGATCATCCCAGGGGTTGTTTCACATGCAGAGTTCTATAAAATTGATAGCTCCTTGTTATTCCAGTATGTGACACAGTACCCGGTTCCCAGAAGTAGTGGCGCACTTTCATTTATAGTGCCCTCGGTCGGATTCCGACCATCTGACCGACGGATCGAAGGTCGTCTAGAATTACAAGTTTCATAAACTATTTATAAGCTGCACTGACTAAATCAGCCACAGGTAGCCCAATCCCTTCCAAGCACACTAAAATGCCATAGCAAATTATATCGATGCAGAGTAGTTTTTACTTACCACAAGTTCGTTCTTGATGTCCAGTCTTTTCCTTGACTTTATAAACCTTATGAGCGCCGTCAGACTAAAGATGGCAGAAATGATCATGTATTATTCTGGTTAGGTCATATTAAATGTTAAAGGTTTAAATGAGATCGCACTTCATTTCTCTTACTCTTCCAGCTTGAGGCTCGATATAGATTCGTGCTTCTCCATCGTCAATGAATCCTCTGCAATACAACAAATATGTTGAAATAATATATGGAAAGAATGAAAGAAAGAAAAGGAAATGGAAATCAACTAAGGATGTCTTACTTCAAACCATGACAAGTATTAAGCGTCACCATCGAGTCAGCCTTACCATCAACCGTGCCTTGGTAGTGGCAGTTTTCAGGAGACATCTTTTTGGGAAAAAAAATGTTTGTTTGTTTTCGTTTTCATTCCCAAACTGAAGGTTCCGTTTCGTTTCCGAACAAATAAAAAACATGGATCGGACTTTGGCTTTTTTCTACTTCAAATTTTGGTTGTAATCGTTTGTCATCCAATAGAGCGTTTTCAATCCTTGTCACCTGGACCCAATCACAAAAGACATGGTATCCATGTTGTTTTTCCAAACAAAAGGACCTAATTAGGCGTCTTTTGTACACCAACATGGCCGCGATGACGTCACGTGAAAATGCTCTATGGTGAGACTAAGGGAGTAGTCACCAGAGGTACATTATGGCGCAAATAGTAATAGGAATGATATGTCAGATATAAACATGTTGGTACACGCATGTGTGCAGCAGTATCGTAGTTCTGTTTAGGTTAATTGAAAATTATGCAATTCTGCGAAACTGACGTCTCACCAGCAAACGTGCCTAAAAAGCTGTACCATCTTACCGTTTTTACAACTTCACTGCCATCGTCTTTGAAATAGCGCAGAAGGAGCTCCGGAGAAATTAGAATTCTGGAAGAGAAAAATATCATTATTAAAGAAAGCTAAAGATGACCCAAGATGCATTACAGATTCCATGTCATAGACTGGCGTTTTCAGCCAAGGTATCAAATACAAATGTTGTGTGTGATCGTCCAGTCGAGTAGCGTAAGCTTTGATAGAGAGACAGTTTCAAAATTTTATTAAATTCTCTACATTTGCCATGTTGTCAGAATCGAAGATACTTTAACATTCTTACTGGTTTCGAGCCAAACTAATAATGTGTTTCTTCCCAAAGGCTTGGACAACAAACTGTGCTTGGTTTTCATGTTCCCCCTGTAATTGTCAAAATATTGTAAATGTGATTAATGATAATACATCAGAAATTACAGTACGAACAATGTGACCCATCCAGTATTTTGATTGGACGAGCAGTAATTAATTAAGTTCAACGTTGCCATGACGACCGATGGTTTCCACACCCTCACCAAGTCTTACGATCCTTGCTCACCGCGGGTGCGGCCAATGGAAAGAAAGTCTCTGACGGAGCGGGAGCTCCAAATGAAGTTTCTTTCTGCATAAACCTTTACTAAAAGTGGCTAGTGAGCTAGATGGGGATTCAACTTTGTTACTTCTTGGTTTGTTCAAAGTGAAAACGAGTTGGCGAAACGGTTCCCATTCGTTGCGATATTCGTTTAATCTACTGGACATGCTGGATGCCCAATTTTCAGAGCAATACTTACATTTGGCTTGGTTGAAAGATCACCCTCTATACTACTTCGTTTGCCATTGGAACCTATTTTTTGCGGACGTATGACGTCATAATCTTTCCAGTCCACCTCGTCCTCATGAAGGTTTGCCGCTGGTCCAAAAACAATATACTTGTAGTTATTATCTTTTTAGACTGCTTGAGGTACACTTTCTTAAGCAGCTACATTGGAGTTAAATTTCATTTTAAAGCGATAAAAACTGTCCCAAAACTTTAATTAGTCGAATACAATTTTGAAAAATATGGAAGATAAAACGAAAACAATAGTGAATAAAAATGAGTGAGGATTGCACGGTTCTCTAACACGAGACCCGAAAAGATACAGCCTTCGCTCGGTCGCTTAGTTTCCTGCACTAGAGAGTGATATTGCGTGTTCAGATGTCTGACCGAATAGATTAGCTAGCTTCACCTTTGGAAATGATTTCTTTCCTGTTCTCCAACATGGCTGCCGATTGATTGATCGTACAAAACCTCTATAGGATTGTTAGGAAACTTGTAGTATAACTATAACTCACTTACCTCCCATGCTCTTGCCGAAGCAAAAGGCGATGATTGCTAAAATCCTTAAGATATGTCGCATACTTTGGATTTCCCCAAAACCTTCGACTTCACGCATCAGAAGGAAATGAAAATAAGCGCAATTTTTTGACGGTCTAAGGTTAAGTGGTATGCAAGCTAGAATTAACGCTTTAGATCAAATATGAACATTTTTTCACTGTTACATTTGTTCAAACCGTAACAAGCTGGGCAATTAGTGGGGTTTTTTTTCTTTTCTCAAAAAAAAGCTCATATATAAAACTACTTGAAAATAACTCTTAATTCTACTTGCCAAACCCAAAAAAGTTTAGTTGCCACTTTAAGTTTACATAAAAATGTTTCTTACCAGAATCTTTTTTGTGGGGCAAACCAGACCATTCAGGGAAACGAAACAGTGTGTTCTCTTGGTAATTCACAATTTACAGTAAATTAGTACGCGTAACTTTGTGTACTTAGCCAGGTTAACAGACTAACATCACCTGTGGTTGGCATGCTGTTAGCTGAAAATTTTCTTTGTTTGCTTGGATATTCTTTTTAACCTATCACCTTTACCGAACTGAGTTAAACAATAAACTCCTCTGTCGACTCGTGAGTGTCAAACTCAATAGACCTCTTTAACTTCGTATGCAAATTGCCCATTTCAGACCACGTGACATTCTCTTAGGAATTGTTCTTTTATGATGAACGTGTTAAAATATTAACATACGAAAGAATCAACTCCCAAGAGTGACATCACGTGGTCTGAAATGGGCAATTTGCATACGATTCTAAAGAGGTCTGTTTGGGGAAACAATTGGGTTTTTTTTATTCCTCAGTAAGTCCCATAATTCCATGGATGACGAGGTTTAGTCTCTTACTTCCTTTGAATTTGGAGAGAATAAAGTAAAGAAATCCAGACACACCTTAAAGAAATTACCTTTGGGTTTTATTTGAATCTTTTTCTGCCATTCATGAGCAAGAGAACCTCGAAATCTATTTTTAGAAAATAAAATTAAAACACTGGATAAAAACTAGATCAAAGCTCTGTTGGTAAGACTGGTGCTTCCTGAGTACACTGCTTTCTTACGACCCATAATGCATTTCGCTTTTGCTCAGCTGCATCAAATTTGAGGGGCATTTTGCATGAACACAATCGTTTTTATGTGCAGTGAAGGATAACAAGCTATTGTATTTATGCAAAGTGCCCTTCAAAGTCGAGAATAAAAAATAAGTCAGAATACAACAATAGAGCTCTTTAGCTTCGTTGTTTTTTACCCATTTCAGAACACGTGAAGTCACTCTTGCGAGTTGATTCTTTCATATGTTAATATTTTAACATGTTCATCATAAAAGAACAATTCCCAAGAGAATGTCACGTGGTGTGAAATAGGCAATTTGCATACGAAGCTAAAGAGGTCTATAAGCAAGGGCAGCCCAAAAACCTGTTCAACCTTTCCAAGCAGTATACAACTTATTACTAAATGATAATAATAATAATAAATCATCCTTTAAGCAAGTAAACAAATCCTGTCACAATTAAAAGTCTACACAATTACTTGTTTTTACTGTTTCTCAGCTTTTTAGCCTTTTAGTTTTGGCTTTTTCGGTTTCCTACATTATACAGACAAATAGAGTACATTTTCGTGACGATTATTGATTATAAAATAACAATTTCATAAGGCGGGTGTACGTTGAAATGATCAATGGTGATGCACATGAGGCGATTCAAACAAGAAGACTATCGATAATACTCCTGACTTTTGAGTCATCTCCTCGTAATGTGTTGCCAACCTGACGAGAAAGGGAAAAAAAGAGAAAAGTGGATGAATGGTAAATGCAAAGGACAATTTCAAAAAGAGGATTTGAATGGGACACATTCGCTTTTATTTCAAAAACAAATTTTTGGGGAGAGAGTACTTATTTATCACCTCTAGTTTGAGAATGCATAGAAAATACTGACGTTTATGTCAAAAAAAGCGGATTTTGAAAGAGATAGAATACTTCTTTTATAACGCGTCATCTTAATCTCGAGATAAGGAACTTGTCATCATAAGTTAGCAGGGGGAAGGAGATGGAGAAAGAGGGAATCTCATCACTTTTTAGCCTTCCAATAGACCTTTCTGGAATTCGTTTGGATGATCACGAAACAATGGTTCCAAGTCGAGACTTGATTCTTTTGTTTATCAAGGCCAACCTCGACTTGAGACCATTGTTTCGTGATCATCCGAGCAAATTCGGGAAAGGTCAATAGGGTTGGTAATCTAAAAATCGATAAAAAGAAGAACACATAAAATTATGCCGAGTATCAAATTAAGTACTAAATGCTTGAAAGAGATGCAAGATGCAAGATAATATTGCAAATAATATTTTAGTATATTCTTAGTGCAGTGGTAATGGTTTTCTTCTGTAGATAGTGATATTATTTTACTGTGATATTATTACTGCTGACCTTTTTTCCATCTTTATAGAAGCAAAATGCAGGCAAAAGTTCTACTCCATGTTTTCCTACCAAAGCCTGTGGAACAAATGTCATCATTTGCAATTAATAATCATTTCTAACTCATTAAACTTTGATTATTATTAATTCCATGATTCCTATGAAGTTGTGACGTATTTCCGGGTCTAGTTTTCCCACAAAATCTGCTAAAACAAAGCCAAAAATGTTATTAATGATCGATCCGTCACCTGCAACAAACACAATTCTGTACAACAGTTCCTGCTATGAAGAAGAAAAAGGAGAAAAATCTTCACGGCACTGCTTTTCATTGTGGACCCAGTAGTCGTTTATTCATAATAGTGACGTCACCTTTAAAGCTCTATAGTAAATGTAAATGTCTCTTGGGACCTAGCATATCTTGAGTGGTTGAAGGTGAAGCCTAAGGACCGTTTTGTATGATCAAAGATGATAAATAACATTTGACATCAGAAAATCTTTTCAGTGTTTCCATTAAAAAAATATTTGGGGGCTCAGTCACCAACGCGAAACTTCTCTGCGGTCAACTAGCCCACAATCGGATCCAAAGCGTGTTTTTGTAAAACTTGCACTATTACTGTAAATGACAGGCTACCGTACGGTTACGGTACGATCACGCACGGCACAGCACGGGATGTGACATGGCAAGGTAGTCACGGTATCTTTTAGTAACCAGTTGTGCGCAGGATAACTGCTCAAAACATTGTTTGGTTGACAGTTGCCAAATCATCATAACGACATTGCGTGATGCTGTTGTTTTTTTAGTTCTCCAGTAAGATTAACAATATGGCAATACACTCAAAAGTCAAGGAGCTGTGCTTCATATATGTTAATTTGTAAGAACTGAGAACTCATCTTTAAGCTGCATCTACACGAGCAAGATTTCCTTAACAAGTATCCTTGACAATTTTCCTTTGCTCGTGTAGACAATCAGCAATTTATTTGACAATTTTCTTGCTCGTATAGTTGATGAACAAGTTTTCTTTGACAAGTTTCGATCAGTAAAGCAACAGGCTGAGAACTGATCTCATTAATATTCCTTGCCACATTTTCCTTGTTGTCCGTCTACATGAGCAAATTTCATCCTTGACAATTTTTCCTTGTCAAGGAAAGTAGATGCAGCTTTATTGTGATTTTGCGTCGAATTTAAAAATCTATTTCATTTCAGTTCTCCTTCTTACCTCGTTGCCCTCAGTATCGATTTGCGCAAAGGCAACATTGTCGTATTCCTGTGAAATTTCCTAAAAACATGCAAATGAAGGGATGAGTGACTACAAGTACTTGAGATAATGACATTCATCGGCCATTAATAACGGCATGAAAACAATTAACTGTCTCATTCATCCATAACACATAAATGATAAGCACATGGGGTCTTATTATATGTCAGATTGAACCATTGATGGCTAGGTGTAGGAGTATTTTTCCTGGTTTATTAGTTAGAAAAATTTCAGCAAAACATCATCAAACGTACAACCAACTGAATGACCAAGGTGGTCGCTTAATTCTTGACTTTCTTATCCTTAGGTGTATTTTTGATATGTGGAACATTAACTTAAAGGAAAAAACCTGCAGCTATAGGCTTTCCCTGCACCACATAACCAACTGAATTTCTGTTATTGTTTGCAAAACACCCGACCCTCTGCATCGACTAGACGAATCGTAAGGCCTCATGCATGGTCGATTATAGCAGGAAAGTGATATAAAATTTTTATTACACACCTATTTCAAAAACGTTGTCAAAGCCAAAAGCAACAAGCGACAAGATTGAGAACAAACGCCGCCTGTGGTCAGGATATTAGCTGAGTTTTGGACACACGTTTGATCTTGGGAAGCATAGCAGCCTGCCATTGTAAAAAGACTAAAATGACCGCATTTAAATGGATGGATTACTGAATTACTGCTTTGCCGGGATAGGCTTGTTGCTTTCGGTTATGACAGCGTTTCTGAAATAGGTGTGATTGGAAACTCATAGGTTTGAAGTCTCGTACCTTGTATTTGTTTGCAAACATACGGCAGGGTCCACTCCATGCTGCTGTAAAGCAGATAACTGCTATTCCTTTACTGTTTTCTGTCACAAATCCTTTGTAATCTGCCTGACAGATGAATCACAAAATAATGAAAATGAACTCAGAAAATAGATCTTTTAATTAGTGTCATAACAGGAATTATTAAAAAATGATAGCTACTGAATTCGACTGAATTCAGCTATAATCATAAGCTTTTTCGTGTATTTACGTTTTATTTTCCAAGAATATAAAACAGTCAAAAATAACAAAAATAGCACTCGAAACTAATTCGATCTTAAAGAAATTGTAAATATATAATCTTAAATTTAAATCTTAACAAAAAATAATAATAATAAATAATAAATAAAAATATAAAAGAGAATAAAAAAAGAAAGAAAGAAAGAAAGAAAGAAAAAGAAAAAGGGAGAAAATGACCTCACACACCCAAAGCAATAAACCTAGACACCAGCATGGAACATATAACAGATAAGATCTCGTTTATCGAAAGCTCTTTATTTTAGCTTGATTTATATTCCAACAAAGTATGAATATTTTGACGGTTTATAGACATTATTCATGCTTTCTTTTGAAGTATTTTGCCGACATCTAAAAGAGACTGAACCTTGGAAAATGACTCACGAAATAATTAACAGTTATCCATCTAATTCAGCCATCTTATCAAAATACTTTCCAAAACGTAATAACGACAAAAATAGCTTTTTCTCAAATAAGTTACTACAACTATGATGAAAATAATACCACTTCAGTGTGACTCAACATATACTATATTGGCAACTATACCTCATTTTTCAATTGCTGCACCATATTGCTTTATCTGTACTTCAACACACCAAGTACTAGTTTGCGTGTTAAGTATCGTTAGCAGTAACTCTTTCCCATGGACTTACGTACCGTGTCACTAATTGTATAACTTAATTATACTTTGCAAGGTTCAACGAATGAATGGACAGTGCACCCACCTTAATGTAAATTACGTCTGTTGCCAGAGGGCTCTTGAATGGCTGCAGTTTGGTCAATATTGGTTCGTCGTCGTAAGTGCTACGCGTCGCTAAGCAATACCACTTCAAAATATTTCCCTTTATGGCCAAATAAGTCTAGGTGTGATGATGGAGTGTATAAATCGAGATTTTTTTAGAACAATTCTAATATATTTGACTTCATAGCAATGTTTCAAAAAAATTTAAACAAGTATATAAGGAACTAAGAGTAGGTGATGACGTAGTTTAGCAGCTGGGATGATTAGCATAAACTGGAAGCTGTCAATGCCATTTCGAGTTAGCCGATGATGCTTCGCTTAACAAAGCAGTTATGTACAGAAAATAGTTCCGCCGGGTGATCTGACTTAAGTTATTGCAACAACCTTTCCTTCTTTCTTCTTTTTCTTTTTTTCGTTTTTTTATTCTTCTTCTTTCCTCCTCCTCCTCCTTTGTCTTTTTTTCTACTTCTTCCCAAGAAATGAGGACTTTACTTCTTTCACTCGCTAATGGCCATTCATTGTAGGCAATCGATTAGGACCATAATCAATGAGAGATGTTACTTATCGTTCATCAAATCATGGTGCGTATTCATATTGTTTGATTCTATTGTTTCTTTGTTTGTTTTCACCAAGATGGTTTAAGTTTTTCGTATTCTGTACAGATAGAAGTCCAAAATGTAGATATCTAGTTTTCATTTGTACAAGGAATGTCATCTATGAAAACTTTTGAAAAAGACCTAGAAAAAGTCTTGATTAGAAGTTTATTTTTTTAATGAAATATACCAGCGACGGATATATGTCTTTCAGTGCGCAACACCAGACGACAGGTTTAACCCGATTTCTACTGTATTCCCCACTTTCGCCCTTTTGACTCTTACCAACCCACATCCAAATAACGTAAATAACTGCTTTCTAAAAGGTTTGTTGAATGTGTTAAAAATAAATGGGTTGATAGCACTGTTGAGGAAGACAAGGTAGAGGAGGAGCATATCGGTCCATCGGGGCAGGTTAATGTACACATCAAGCTGTATCATAGTTGATGTTGAGAACCAGAACACAATAGATCCACAAGCCAACGGCAAGACAGTCCTAGTAATGTTGATCTCTTCCTTAGAAGGTCTTGCTGCTCCATGAGGTCCGACATTTAGAGTCGTAGAAACTGTAGCGTTGTGTCCTTTGACTGCTTTGTAGATCTTCCAATAACAAGCTACCACAAGCGCCGGAAAGAAACAAAATCCTAGATGTGCAATCGCTGTTACTATCCTTTCTTGTTCCAGGTTAGTGAAAGCTGGGTAGTAATGCAATCTGCCGGGATAAAACTGGAACTCGATCGTGCCATCCAAAAATGGCACAATCACAACCCCAAACGAGATCATCCACACAACGACGATCATTGTTAAAGCTGGTTTGGGTTTGAAGTATTTTTTGTAAACGTTGGGTTTCACGACGCAAAAGAACCTGTTAACTGCTATTAGCACCGTGGTGAGGAAAGAACCATAAAGGAAAGCTATTCCAAATATTCCAGAAACTTCACCAATGTTTCTACCAAAAAGTCGTCGTCCAGTCGCGGCCACCGCTATCGCAATCGGCATTTCAGTCACAGAAAAAACAACATCAGAGATGGCGAGAGTTATAAGATAGTAGTTGGCCACTTTACGAAAGTTTGGTGTCTTATAAAACACGTAAAGCACGAGGGAGTTGCCTACAACAGCTGTCAGGGCTATGACGACCAGAATACTGGTCTCGAAGATGACTTGTGCCAGGGATCTGGTAGCTAACTCTTGTGCCAGCATTTGGTTATGTTTTTTGTTGAACATGATTCAGATCGTGTATATCGAAGATTAGTGGAAACTGGAATTTAAGCAGTACTTTAGTTTTGGTTAAGCTTATCGAGCTTTCATGTGATTAAGCTAGTCCATTAGTTCTCTACTGCTGTTTATCAACAGCTACTTCTAACACATAAATCATATAATGTACTGTGAAGACGTACACTTGAGGCAAAGTATTTTCAATAAACTAAAAACAAAAGCCCACAGATTTACTGAATAACTAACCAACGTGGGTGGTTGTCGACTTGAAGAACACTTCGACCGCCACACACACACACTTTAGTTCCTTTTCTTCTTATTTTGCTATCTTATTAATCAGGAAAGAATTATTAAAGCGTGGTCCCTGATCACGTACTAGTAATTTAATTTAGCTTCATTGAATTGTTAAAGAAAGATGAAAGGGGTAATTCATCTTGTCAATGAGTGTGAATAAACAAAAGTTTCAAAGTTCCAAAATATAAAGAAGAACTTACTCAGTCTAGTTTATTTAAAATAAATTTAATGTCTGTGAAGATTAAAGCAGTCGTTTTGTTTCTCAATTTAGGATACATTCAATGTAGGACGAACCGCGTCACGATTCTCGGAAGTGAGCGTCTCTCAAAAGTTTTGATGATTTTTGAATTTCGTAAATGTATTCAATCTTTCATGTTCGCCCTCGTTCAACGGGACAATCAATCAATCTTTCATTCATTAACTTATTGATTTGTTTCATCCATTCATTTCTTTAGTCCTTCCTTTATTCAGTGATTCAGAAAATTCAGAAACTTAATAATGTTTATCTGATAAGACTCTCCAGTTAAGTGCAATCCAAAAGAGATTTCTCTTTCTTCTGTAAACGTTCATTGACGATCAAAATCCGGACGGAAGCTAAATAAGAATGCGACTAAGATTCATTTATCTCAACTAAGAATCCCCATCAGAAGCAGTGAGTTGTTATTTAACACTTTTCCATGTTCTATGCTGTTATGTCAACACGCGGGATGTTGGGGAAACACGAGAATAGTTTTAGGATAATGAGCCGTAGGCGAGTGATTCTAAAGCTTTCCCAGCGTTTTTCCAGCATCCCAAGTGTTGATATAACACAGCATAGAATATGAAAAAAACGTTTTATAAAACTTTTACAAAAAAATAATAATATGCTTCCACGAAAGCCATGTTCCCATGCTTTGATATCACACAGCTATTAGCCAATCAAAGCGCGCATTATATCGTAGTTATTTTATAAAAAAGTACTAGTTATACAATGCTTTAGAGTTGCATACCATGGAATATCTAACGCGTCACTTGTATTTTCTATGAAAAAACAAGTGACAAGTAGGATATTCCATGGTGTGACACGATAACTCTTTTATCCCACGCCATAGAAAATACAAATGCATGATGGGAAGAAGAGTGGAATACCGCGACGAATATACAACAGTTTTCCTACATTCTGATTGGTGTATTTTCTATGGTGTGGGATAAATTGTCATATAAATGGAAACGATGTTCTATTGCAATGTCAAAGTAAGTGTAGTAAGAGATGAACTAGAAATAATGGAAAGTTATAGTGCTTGGAAATGAGGTTATTCCGGGCGAAAAACCCTTGGAAATAAATT
>JAAAQI020122563.1:4714-15441 GCA_011800005.2 Stichodactyla mertensii
GGGGGGGGGGACGTTGGGCTTCCGTGCGTTGTGGGTGTTGTGGTCTTTGGGGTGTGGGGGGGGGGGGGGGGGGGGGGGGGTCTGAGGAGGTTCCGGAGGTTCAAGAATTCTGGCGGCGTTCTAAGTACCCTGGGGGTGCCAAAGGTCATCTCGCTCTGTGGGCGGACGGCGCCGCAGGCGCCAAGGAGCGTGACGTTCTAAGCGTAACAAGTGTGTCGAAAAGCGTAAATATTTCCTGAAACACAGTTTGAAGTACATCCAAATCCGGGTATTTTAAATACTCACCGGCAGCAGGCGGGCCAAGAAGATAGGTAAATGACTGACAAAAGTACAGTATCCCCCATGCATGAATAATGTTATTCAGTCTGACTATGTCAAGAGTAACGATAGACATCAGTCCGATGTAAGAACCATCAAGAAGACCAAGAACCACTACATATACAACCAATGCTTCATATGTTTCAGCTAAAGGACAGAGTGCCGAAGCCAGCCCTATGAGTAGCATACAACCACGATAAATATCCAAGTTTGGAATGCAGCATATGTCCGATAGTTTTCCGAACAATACACGACCAACAGTCGAGGCGATGCCGAGGTACGAGACTAGCCAGCTTCCTTGTGATGGTGGTATCCCCATATTCTCTGAGTACTTGATCTAGTGACGAATGTAAAAATGTATTTTGTTAATTATAACGCTCAAATCAAGAGGAAAGAGAGCTAGAGAATCCTGCTTAACCGTCCCAAAATCCCCTGAAGTTTGAAACCAGATTTACTTCGCCTTTCCGAAATTCAAAGAAAAAATAGGCACGAACTCTATCTCGTCTTCAAAATCAATCCCAGAATCCAATGCAAGATAGCGGCACGTTTTCATCTTGTCCCTAAATTCAGTCCCACAATTCTGTGCAGCACGAGTTCGTTTCCAGTCCTCCGTGGAAGTTTGGAAAGGTAAATTGAAATCTAGAGTTCTAATTTTTTGGGGGGGAAAGGGCTCCAGAGAACGAGGTGAGGGACGGATCGAGAAGGAAAACGACCGATCTGAAGCTTGAGAACCCATAAAGACAAAGAATGTGACGTCAATGAAGATAAAGAATAGAAGTTGCGACCACAGCACCACACTAAAGACCTCACACTCGAACGCCCATTATCCTCTTATCATTCTCACCGCAGCTATCAGCCATTCTCGGATACCAACAAGAAATTATTAGGATATCGAAATAAAACGAAGTAAAATCAGGGAAGGATAACTTACCACAAAGAAGTGTGGAATAAAATAACCTAATCCTGCTGAAGATGTTGCAATAATCCAAAGAATGAAGGCTTTGTTTCTAAGCACCGAGAAGTTAAAGAAATTAATTTTCCTGCATTTGCATGCTGAGATACACGAGCCGTGATCCTGGCTGCGACGCCGTCGTCGAGGTTGACGTTCATTGCTAAGCTTTTTTATGGGTTTAAACACCAGACCAACTACTGCGAGCAATAACCCAATACAGCTAAGCAGTTTGAACGTCATTTGCCATCCATAACTATCCAGCAAGTATTGGACAAGAGGAGCTAGAGACAGAGTACCAACACTACTACCAGACGCAACTATCCCAGTAGCAAGAGATAAATGCTTGTCAAAATATTCCATTGTAATAATAAGAGCCATTGTACCACACAGACTAGTGCCAATACCAAAAAGAAAGCCATACGTAAGATACATTGTAAGAAGGTTAGGACTGTATGCAGATAGAAAAAGACCACAGCTGATAATGATACCACCGGCTATAGTAACTGTGCGAACACCGTAATGTTCTGCTATACGACTAGTCACTGGACTGAAGAGAAACAGAAGATTAACGCTAATAGATCCTACCCATGCTGCAAAAAAGAGCCAGTATTAATAATCGGTAGAGTCGCATGTAGCTAATAATAATATAATATATTGCCTTTTTCAATATAAGTTTTACATTGTTATTGTAAAATGGGAATACGTGAAACTGCATCGCAATAACTTAGATTTTCAACCATGGTCACTATACTGATCGATGAATCCTGTGTCTATCATTATTGACAGCTGCCTGTTCTATGGAAAATATGACTGCAATAGACCATGCAAATCCACTCGGGCGTTCCAAGGTTTTCCCATTTCGAATCCCTTGAAGATACGATTCTTTGTTTGAAGCTCATCCATATTAACGTATCTTCTCGAAACTCTACCGAGAAACAAACAAACAAACAAAAAAACAATACCCAAGGGAATGACACGTAGTCTGAAATGGGAAAACAAATACGCCAAGTGGATTTGGTCCATTCAGACACACGTTTAAGGGATACCTTTGTTTTGTCCTGTGTAAAAACGACTACTTTAACGGTTAGCAACCGACAGTAAAATCAAATCATCATCAATTATTAATCAGAAAAAATACTTTCATACTCTTTGTTGTGGTTTTGCACTGAGAATCTTGCATAATAAGATTAAGAAGATTGACTTCAAGATCAAATAAAGCAAATTACTGTTTTAAATGTTGAAAATTTCAGGTGATCCTGGTTTTGAAGACAAGTGAAATAAGATGTAAAAAAAAAAAATCAATTTTATACGCAAAATGCAGTAAAAAAGAATTGAAATAAAAAATATAACATTTCAGATCCTTTGTCATCTTTTTTAAAGCAAGAAATTCTAAGCAAAGCTCAAGTCGAGTCGAACAAGCTTTGTTCTTCTTTGCAGTACTGTAGGAAAGTGTAGTACTCAGGAATAAAGTTTGTTTTTTACCTGTTTCTGCTTTACTGTCTCTAAAATGATCGAGCAAGGCGCTTAAAAACACTCCAAAGCAAGTGTGTGTTCCGAATGTGAAGAACATCATGAGGAACGATCCAGCACAGATGACCCAAGCCCATCCTTTATCTTTAGTAATATTCGTTTCTTCTTCTCTAGGTTCTACACATGAAATAAACGACATACTTCCTCCAAGAACTGGAACAGGAATGGCAGTTAAATGATCGAAATTGACTGAAGGTGAAGATGTAACAGTGCTTCTCCGAGAATTTTGCCTTGACATGACAATAATATAAGCCCGCTTGATTCCCAAACACAGCTGATGATTGACGGCCAAAGAGCGAAATCCAGAATAAGCACAAGTGTACTGATCAATGTTCACAGCTACAAAACATCTTCATCCTGCGTTTGTTTACGCTTGGAGTGTAATTTTTCAGGATTGCAGTAAATATTGCTGTAGCCTCTTGTGTACATCCCGCGTCGTTTTTATCTTTCGTATTCAACGCTATTCAGAAAACTAATGTTTGGTGCCTTGACGACATGATTAAGTAGATTTCCTTATTAGAACATTATACAGAGTCACTAACTCTCACTTAATAATTGTTACTTTGATGCTATTGCGATGGCCGAGAAATCCAGAGGTGAATTAAAAAAAAAATGGACTGGGAGAATAACTGACGTGATTATCTCGTTTTCTTCCAAAACCATATGAAACGAAATGGAAATTGCGACTAAGAAGAACTGACCAATAAGAATTAGGTGCATCTGTGTTTGTGGTCATATCATTAGATCAAAGATTATCAATATTTAATCGCAATACAAAGTTAGCGAATAGTACTGCAGCGACGACCCAAGAGTCCGCTAATACTGCTCTTGTCCCAACAGTAAAGTGTGAGGTCATTTGATGATCAATAATCACTCTTTTACACACTCGAAAGTCTGCCCAGATATTGAGATAAAAGACTCTATGCGACTCTTAACGTCATTCATTAAGCAGGTGGCAAATCAAGGTCACCATGATCAACACAGGGAGTCCACTTTATTTCTTAAAACTATATTTCCATATAAGCTTTCATTCTTATGTAAGTCTTGACTGAATTCAAGTTGTTCCCTACCCCTGGTCACTCATTGTCTATGACGCACTTCTGACAAAATTGCTCCATCGTCGTTCCGTCTTCCCAGGGATTGATTGAGGGGAGAGGGAGGGGTCACTGGGTGCCCGTGAACCCCCTACCTCTTTAAATCTTTGGGTTCAACTGAGTGTACGTCTCTCTTTCTCTTTTTTATGGTGTGGCTTTACTTCTCCTCTATATATAACAGATGTATGTCGTCGACTGATCCCTCGCCGAACTGATCGCTATCGTGTGGTATTAACGTGAGAGAGTGTGTTTTGTGAAACGTGACAAGGTTTTTATTTATTTCGTGAACCTGTGACATCTCCAAATGGATTCATGGTGAGAATATCATGGTGAGATATCACATTTTTTTACCGTGACAAGCAGGCTAAGACAATTAATGTAAGAGAAAACACAGTCTCTGGGCCATGGAAGTATTTTAGTTATACGATGAAAAATGAAAAAGAAGACTAAAATATGTGTACTGATGTAAGAGTGTCACAAGATGATTTTATTTTAGAACTTATTTTCAGTTACTTTGTTTTACTATATATTTTTAGCTAGTTTAGAGAATTGACCACTATTTCTTATTCTCTTTAAACCCGTCATTCATTTGTTTGTTGATTGATTGATTGATTGATTTTTTCTTATCAAACCTTCCTGTTGGTTCTTCCTATGCATCAATCAAACTATTAGGACTGGTTCTAGGTGAGCCCACGATCACATGTTTTGTACCAAGATTACGTAATGTTTTCAGTGATTATGCAGAAGATTCGATTTCTGTGCTTGATTTCCTGTCTTGTGTTAACTTTAACAGCCATAAAAACAATCATGGGAAGTGAAGGTAAGCTTTAGTGATGGTTATCATCACTTCCTGACATCGTTTCTTTCAATCTAACCATCTAAATCACGTCCAGATCTCTTTCTTGTACAACAATTCCGATGGCATATTTCAGTCAAGTATTTCATGTCTCTAAACTATGTACGTAATACGTCTAATATAAAGCACTGGGTCAACAATATTCTACAGGAAATGCGTTAATCCTACGGGAGTTATAAACCATTGTATTGTTAAGTCTATGACCTCAAACTACCCTTCATTAAAGTGCAATATTATGTACATTATTTATACGTAAATTGTTCAATGAATGGCAGTATTCCATTCTTTTGTAATCAAAAGACCTTCAGTCGGCCTTGTCCAAGTGAACAGCAAACATTTTGATGATACAGCTTAGGTGATTAACCACTGAAAATACGGAATTTTAATCTCAGTGGAGATTACGTGTTTATTTTCCAGTCTATATATGGTATTGGTTATTTGATTTATTATTACAAAAAGTTCTTGAAAAGTCGATCGTGACATTCTTAACGTGACTTACTCGAGATTTTTGGTTAAGAGTTTTTGTCTATTCTGACAGCCAGTGTGTGTAACAGTTCACTATTTATAATTGATAAACGATCAAAATGTGGAGAGTTTTTCCACCAGACATTCCTCTTAATGTCAAGCCTTCATTCTTCAAAAGAAACCGAGGTAAAGACATTGGATTCTTAGTCAACTGTGTGTGAGAACCAAGTGATATTAGTCACTGAGTGATAGCAGAAACTTGCATCAATTGATACTATTTGTCCTTTATTTTTAATGACATAACCATATTATGTATTGCCTGAATTTTAAATTCTTACTATACATCCATCCAAAAGATTTATTAATATTTATTTTGAAAGTGTTGCCTAATTTTACACAGTACATAGAACTTTAAATTTTTTTCTTCGCTCCAAATATTATTTCCTAGAGATATATATTCCAAATAGCCTGAATGAATATATATTTCATGAATTCAATCAATACTTTGCAGCAATTTGTCATTGTAAAACCACAGCAATGTTCAAGATTAAGGTGACTTTTAACCTTGATATTTTTAGTGGCTAAAGAAGAATATGAAGCCAAATTTAGTAAAGAGGAGTTAAAAGAAAGACTTACAGCAGAACAGTATCATGTAACACAAGAAAGAGGAACAGAAAGGTAACTACATGATTTGCATGGAGATCTCTCATAAGTGAGTGCAGCAAAAGAGTGAGTGATATTCAACATGAGGAGATAAAATTTGTATTTCCAACTGGTTATGTGATGTTCTGTTTATTTTATAAATATTGATCAAATATCCAGGATCAGGGAAGAATTTTAAGGCTGTTTCTGATTGATTGATATGAGGGTGTCATGGCAATAGTGATATCCTGCTATTTCATTGATATCTATGTAATAAATAATGCTTATTCATGGGAACTTATCTCACATAATTAAATGAAAATCAAAGGATTATCTAGATCATCAAGATGTTAATTTGTTGTCAATAAGAATGATAAATAAGTAGAGTGATGTGCTTTCCCTAAAACTTGATGATAATGCAGCCTTAATTTCTTAAGCCTTTACTTTAAGCATGCCTGTGAAAAGCCTATGGCACAAACATCTAAGTCTCAACACAGTCATTAAGGTACAGCAAGGCACATCAAGATTATAGAAAACATCACGGTTTCTGCAACGCATACTTATGGGACTAATCATGCCACAAGCTTGTTATAGTCATACCAAATCTGCTCTAAGTCCTTTTATCCTGCTTCTCTGAGGAAAATATCTTTATAACGTAACCACGAGAGATTGTAGATCAAATACAGCATTGGTCCACAATTAGCATGCATAAGTAGATGGACTACATGTATGATCAAGATGTGTGCATAGGATGTACATGTGTATTGACATTTCATTAGAATCACAAAGACCCTCTGATCAGTTTACTGCGCATTTCAGTTGTGTGTGGCATGGCATAAGTTTTGACATTAATTTACACTGCCAAATGTCCCTAGTTTTAACGTGAAAACGATAACGTTGTCAAGGTGATTCATGAACTTGTGAACAAAATTGACTTGAGTATTTCAAACAATGCATGATTTTTTTGACCAATCAGAGGTTCTGAGTATCAGACACTTGTCAGTCAAGATGTTATCCCACCTTTTATCATGTTTATGGTCTACTTTCACTAGTATCGTTCAGCTGTAAAGAGCAGCAAACATGCATTGAACAGAGAGATATTCTTTGAATCATGTCTGATTTTCAAGTAAAAGTAGAGTATAGATTTGAGAAATGGATAACTTTTTTGGTAGAAGTAAGTTGTGTGTATTGTCTAAGTTACTCCTTCGTACATTTATATGAAGACATTGTACAAAGGTGTCCCAGTCTAAATTACCCCCTCTAATCCTGCTAGAAAGTTCAAGGTTGTGTTTGGAGTTTCATGATAATGAACTACTTGTATGCGCTGCTCTCCTTAGGCGCAGCCTGTAGGTGTGCTTGCAGCTTTCGACAAGTTTTAAGCCAGCTTCATTGCAACATTTTTGCAATATGTTTTCCAAATCTTAGAGACTGTTGTTCTACTGAGTTTGAACTTATCAGCAGTGCATGTAAAGCTGTCAGGGAAATAAGATGTGGTGGTGTATCTGCCACTTTGAACAATTTCATCTATTATTAGAGTTCTTAACTCATAATTCAAGAGAGTGCCTCTTATATAAGTCCTCCCTTTTTTATACAACAACTCCATGGCTTGAACAAAGATTCACATGCATTGACGTAGCAGCAATGGCTTGACAACTATATTGTTGTGACATCATTACTGTATAGTTTTTATAAGCAAACTCATCATCAAAACGTATGCAGTGCCACACTCAACTGCAATGTACAGTATGTTATAAAAGAAATGGTCAACAATTGGTATAGGTCAATTAAGTTACGGATATGGTTGGCTGCTAAGCACTTAAAACCAAATCTTCTGCTTCTCTTGTGCTTAGCACCTTATTGTATGCATCTGTAACTCAATGGACACATGCCAAGTGCTGACCATAACTTGTATTTTCCTTTATTGGCCCTCACATATAATTAGCTTACTAACAGATGAACTGAATTAATTTTCTTTATTTCCCTAGAGCATTTACAGGGGCATATAATGACAAGAAGGATCCTGGTATATACCGATGTGTAGTGTGTCATAAGGAGTTATTTAACTACTCTACTAAATATAATTCAGGAAGTGGCTGGCCATCATTCTATGACGTCATTGATGAAGCTAATGTTAAAAAGATTGTAGATGCATCACATGGAATGCATAGGGTTGAGGTTGTTTGTGCTCATGTGAGTATATCATTATGTTACATGCATTGCTCAGTAGATAATTACTAGTAATCAGACAACTTTGGTTTGATTTGGCATGATAGCAGGGTGCCTTTGGTCAAGCCATAGTCAGTAATATCTGCCGAATTGAACCAGCAGTTGCGCAATTGTTTATATATCATCCCATTTAACCACACATCCCATTTTCACACATTTAACCAAGAGTCTGTATTATCACTGGATATCAGGACAGTAGATTTTGCTTCTGATTGGCCAATTAATTTAGGGGGATAGTAAATACCTCTTATTAACTGAGTGTAAGGGCAGTACTGTAAGTTATGGACTGAGATTTCCCACTACCTCATGGTCCATGTAGCATGCAAGCCACAAAAATGTGGGGAACAACGAGTTTCATATTTTATGTATGGACTGAACTAGTGAGCTAGGTTAACAAGATGTTTCTTATGTGGGAAGGTGAACATAAAAATAAGCTTTGGTCATCCAATGTTGTAAGTTATGGACTGCAAATTGGCCAATGATAGCATGTGAAATTACCTTGCCCTATATAAATCAATATTATAATTGATTACACAATGAAAGTATTGTAGGAGAAGCAAGAGCATGCAGCTATCAACTGTTTTGAGATTACATTATCATCCTTGTTTATTGATTATTGGTGTTTGATTAATGTATTTTTAGTGTGGAGCTCACCTGGGACACGTATTTAATGATGGCCCCAAACCTACAGGTTTACGCTATTGCATCAACTCTGCTTCCCTTGACTTTAAACCACAAGGTTTGTATGCATTCCCAGGCAGATACTCTTAAGGTTAGGACACACTAGGCGACAGGTTACGGGAACAGGTCTCTGTAATTCCTTGTTGGCACATTACGTCATCACAGCCATGTTGGTAGACAGGTGTTTAACAAAAGATTTCTCATTACATTGCTTTTTGTCTGTAACACCAACATGGCTACCATGCCTTTGTCTTTTGATTCTCTTAGGAATGGTTGCAAAACCATGACATCAAGTTGAGCATTTAACGTAATGGCAATGTTTATCATGATCATACAGTTGAATTTGCATGTTGTCATGCAGAATGCCAGACGTTTCTAGGTGGCAGGGAAGACATTTGTCCAAGAAAAACATTCTATTGTTGGGAAGAATTATTAGCTGCTGAATGTGGAACTCCATCCTACATAAATAATATTGATAGAAGATAGAAATGCAATTATAGGTGATTTTATTTAGCAACTTACTAATAATTTTTTCCCAATCTGCTAATGTTTTTCTCGGACAAACATCTTCCCTTCCTCCTTGAAATGTCTGGCATTCTGCATGACAATGTGAGAAATAAATTGTTACAACAATCGCAACAAATATTGCTGTTAAACACTCAACAGAAGTTTGCTGTAATGAGCTGGGTCGAGCTGCCATGTGTGTGTCAGTTAGGAGACATGTAGCTGCAATAAAATGCCTGATTAGTGTGCAAAAAGGGACAAAATTAAGTTACATCAACAAGGATTTTTTAGTTTTGAGCATGTCTTACACAAGGAAATAATTGTTACAGCAACCTGACCCTCCATCATGTCCTTGTGTCCTGTCAACCAGTGTGTGCTGGCCTTTAGAAAGGCTCTGTACTGCTAAATATTTGTAAATACTTTAACTCTTAAAAACATGTTCTTTTCCATTTTTCAGATAAAAATGACAAGAAAAGTGAATTGTAATAAATGTTTTACTTGTATGCCCAAAGAAATAAGATTCTGTATATACGAGTAGGATGCAGGAGATATAGTGCTACTCCAAATTGCATACATCTATTAGAAGAATTGAATAAAAGGATGGATGAATGAAATGTAACATTGTGCATTACTTATTTAAATAAAACTTTATAGCTGTGCATCAATCAAATTAGTGTGAGTTAAATAAAAGGACATGTGTGTGGCCAATAATTAATGTACTTCAAGGCAGTGTGACATGTGTCAGGGACTGTGGAATGGGAAGGGCTGGGGGTGGTTATAGCCCCCCACTTTTTCTAAATCTATGTTGATTATAACACTTTCAAAGGGGCTCTGCAATCCCTGTCAAAACTCCTACTTTCAAAGTTGCTCTGTGGTCAAAGTGTGTGACAGCAGTGTGAGAAGAGTTTTTTCTGGGAATACATTAGAACGTGAAATCAGTTGAGACTTGTCACATCAAAACTTTCCATTCGATTACATGCATAGGAAGTTCGAAGTTCAATTGTCTAACAGGAATGTTCTAGGAAGATGACTGTGCTACTTTGGTGTTGCCTGCTATGAAGCTTGTCTTGTAACAGTGAACTCTATGTCTGATCATTTTTATGGAATGAGTGAGAAATGTGCTTATGCAGAAAAAGTAAAAGATCATGTAAATATGGTTTCAGTTTGATGACACAGTTCAGCTGTTCCCTTAACCTATCCCCCACCACCCCAGGAAGGAAACAAGGGTTCCTAAAGGGGAGGAGGAGGAAAAAGTGTGCATGCAGGCTAGAATTATGATAGCATAGTTTATATAGTGTACTACTATCCATGATATATAGTGAGGTCATAAAGTACAGGGGGATGGGGTGGGCTGGAAAAATCAAAACTTCCAATGAACAAACATTACTGGCCCACCCTTTAGTCCATGCATGATTACAAGTAGCCCCTCCCTTGACCAGGTGCACAATAATTGATGATA
>JAAAQI020122574.1:0-10426 GCA_011800005.2 Stichodactyla mertensii
GACGACGTTTCGTTGTCATCACGATGACAACGAAACGTCGTCATATATTATCGCTAGTTTTCTTAATTGTATATCCAAAGCTCTTCTTATCAAAATCTATTTTGGAGCTAAAATGAAAAAATTAAAATCACCATATTCTTAAATATGCTTTTAGTTAGCTATGATTACGGATTGAGTTATTAAAGTTTACGCGAGTCACATTTGACATATTCTAAGCCAAAAGCCGCCTCGGGTCGAGATAGAACCAGCACCCAACGATGAGGTATTGACTGATTGGTTGTTCTCGATTACCATCGATATTATTCCGGCAGTTCAACGAATAGCTATCGATCTTATCTCAAACCAAGAATCAGGGGAGTATTTGGAAGTGGTGGCGAGTAAGAAGCTGTTGAAGATATATATGTTTCACACGCCACAACGCTTTTATATATAGTAGCTCCAAGACTAGCATCGCAAGGATGAATGAGTACCCATTTCTTTTTTTATTTGTAATAATTTTTTTTATTCTGAAAAGAACAAGGTTTTGTATTTTTGTTTGAGTAAATGTTGTTTTCATTGAGTTATTCCCTTTCGCATTCGAGGCGTACGAAGATTTGGGATTCAGTTTGCCAAGGTCTTGATCCTTCGACACAGCTTTCTGGTGCTCGTTTGTATCGTGTTTGCATCCTTTAGCTTACTATCCTTCGTTTTGTAATCCTAATCCATTCTAGTACTAGCATTGCCATATTTTCCGACCGTGGAATCCGCTGTATTTTAATTTTTTTTTTTAATCATCTTTATTGAGGAAACTTTTTCATAAAAAATATGGTTTTTAAAAAGGACCTCAAAACTAGATATATATTGAAAAACTATAAAACTATAAAATTACAATGGAGTAAAAAGATACAAAAAATGCACGAAAAAATTAAAAATAAGTATAAGTAGAAATTAAACGTAGCTATATTAAAAACTTAAAAACATTAAGTTTAAAACTATTTACATTCCTTGAGTCTTTGATCGTCTGACTGAGGGAATTAAAATCCGAAACGGCATGATATTGTGTTCTTTGCTTCCCCCAATTTCTTTTGACTCGTGGTAATATAAAATTACCTTTGTTACGTGTATTATACCTATGAAGTACGTCTTGTCTAATCAAGACCATATCGTGATTAATTAGGCCATTGATTCATTTGTATACGTGTACACACCTTCTTTGAAATCGCCTTTTCTCTAGATGCAGCCAATTGATAGCGGCTAATGCCTCAGTGGAGGATGAGTACAATGATCTATTTAAAATAACTTTAGCGGCCTTATTTTGCAGAACTTGCAAACTAGACATAAGGGTAATATTATGTTTATCGCCCCAGACTAGATCAGCATATTCAAAAAGGGGCATAACAAGACTTTTGTAGAAAAGTAGACGCGCCCTGAAAGGCAATAAATGCTTTATACGCTTGAGAAGCCCAAGCCTTTGATTAATTTTCCCATTTAGGTATTCAATATGATCAGTCCATGTGAAATCCGAAGATATATATATACTGAGGTATTTAAAACTGCGAACATTACTTATACTATGATCTAAAATTGAAACAGTCAAATCTACTTTACTTTCACGTTTCCTATTACTACCGAGAAGCATGCTCAAGTACGTTAAGGCCTGGTTAATACATGATTTTCCCCAGAATTTCATTTAAGATTTTTAGGCCAACTACTCATCCAAACTCAACGAAGTTTGGCCAGCTCATTATTCTTAAGATTCTTAATCACCTTAAGCTCTCAATTATTGAAAATTCACACGTGACTTTGAATGAGATACACTCATATCAAAATGCGGTAATGAGTTTACTAAGAACACTTTTTAGATTGACTTTTCAGAACTAAGGAGACATAAAGTAAACAATTATCGCTTTCAAAACTTGTCTATATTCATTTTGAAAAGAAATATTGAGATATAGTCACGTAAGAGTCCTAAAAACCATCAAACCTAATTCTACTACTGTAATTTTTACAAAGTTTTACCTCAATTATACAAGATTTGAGAACGACAACTTCTTTGTTATAGTTGTTCCTTCTTATTTTCATAAAGAACATAACATGATGTGTTGTCTTTTTTACCGCATTTACCATTTTTGCGAATCATTTAGAAATATCTCGCCGTCCGCCATTTGTTACCCAGAAGCCAATTCGAGCACTGTCGGTAAGCACAACTTGCCCCTCCCCCACAAAATGAAACATACATTCAAATTTGGAATAGATCAGACCCCTGTCTACCCTAGTGAGTAAGAGAAGTACTGCTAGCAGCAAAAACTGGCGGCTCGGATAAAGATGGCGGCTACAAGAAGCTTAAAATGAACCACTTGTATTCGTATAATTCGTAGATTTTGGGGTTTATTTTCACCCGATTTCAACCTACGATATCTTGTAATGAAGTCCTCAATATTCTGAAATATATGTAGGTAAAAATTGTTTATTTTTTGAAGGTTTTATTTTCCTCTGAATAAATGTCTTTCTTATTAGAGTGTCTTCTTCCATAAAAACGGTGTTGTACTGTATTTGTTGTCAATAAATTCACTTATTTTACAGTATTTCTTAGTTAGCAGCAGTTGTTTTCGAATGCCATTCGCTGTAAATGTTACATTTAGGCGCCAATTTCAAAGTATGTCGAAAGTTTTTAATTGTGGTTTTGGTAGAGTCTTTTTATACGAAAGTAAGGCTTTGGCTCTTAAAAATGTTCACAAAAAAGAGGGAGAAAGTTCGTTTTCTTATAAATGTCGAGTTGCCGAGGAAAGATTCAATCTATTTACCAAACAATTTGAGGGATATCCTCGTTTTACAGTACAAAAAGGTAGGTTCAATATCTTCCATACCATCTAGAGGTGCATTATTAATTGATGCATACTGTATATTTAATTTCTTTCTACACATTCAATACTACATTACTACATTAAAAAATGTTCTTAAAATGTGATTTTATTTTAAATTTGAGAAATGTAGTAAAAGTAGCTCACAATACATTATATACAGTAAATAATGCAAAGTGCAATGTTAAATTCTTGTGATAAGAGTGCAAAGAGTAACTTATATCTGTGAGACTTCAGTCAAACAAAATTGCACAACTTTGTACAAAAATCCTCTGTTTTCTATTGTTTAATTATAGCACTATTCTGAACGAAATAGTAATTTTTATTTCACGGATATATTGTTTGCACTCTAGCAAGTTAAAATCAACTTATGAATAAACTAGACATCACAGGTAGTGAACAGCTCACATCTCACACACTTAATGTAAAAATCAGATAGGTGAGACTTATCTTTGTTATATTCTATACACTGATTAGCTGTTTCCCTTGATATTTTCATGCTTTAGTCCTTTCCTAGTTGTACTTTGTAAATGTAATAGAGCAAGACAAGCCTCATCTATTTGTTTCATGTAGATAACAAACATTTCACTTTGCAAACCAGGCTAAAAATAAACAAAGGCAGTTTACATTTTAGTAACTATCTATATGTATCTATATAGGTCAATTTCAACAACATTTCAAAAAGGTCCATGATACAGTGAGGAACTGGAACAGACCAAAAGAAAGGGCAAACTATCTCAATACATTTTCATCAAATAAATGGAATAATGCTCCCTATTCTCGAAAATTATTGCACAGTTTGCAAAACTGTGAGTGTTGCAGAATTTTCCATCACAAATTAGCAAGTTCTTATCCTGAGAAATTAGGGTTGAAAAACTTAAGGAAACACCCATTGAAAGAAATCAATACTATTCAAAACAAAGTGTTGCCAAGTGTTGCCCAACCCAAACACAGTGAGGTAAAAGAAATAGGTCAGTCCATTTATAAAAGCTTAAACAAAGTGTACCAAAAGAAGCTTGGGCGAACATTCACTGAAGTAATCACTCTTGTGCCAGAGGCTGAAGTATGTAGGAAAGGAGACACCTGTGGAAAAGAAAAAGAAAACAAGAGAGATTAAACGAGGGATGAAGAGAGCCATAGAAATGGAATGGGCCAGGACAGATGTTGATGTACATTTAGGACAAAGGGTTTCATTTTGCAGTCGAAAAAAACAACGACTAAACCAAAGTTTCGAGTCAAAACAGCAGGCAAGGCAAAGGGTGTCAAGACAGAAAAAAAGCAAATCGCATTCCCCACAGCAGATAGGTGGTGACACAGAGCAACTACTGGTTGATGTCAAAGACTGGTCACATGAAAGAGTTAACTGGACGCAAATGGCTAAGCGATGCAACATCTGTAAGAAAGGTAGTGACAAGTTTCCCCCAAATGGTGGCCAAATTCCAAAGAAATTTCTTGTGGATCAAGGAATTGACATAAGCCCTTATGAAACACCACAAAGCAAAGGTAAAATCTTTCACAAACATTGATTAATCTTCCAAAGTTATTGAGCAATATTTCTTGCATATTTACTTGGAAATCATGGTATTACATACAGAATAATACATGGGCGTGCAGAGATATGGAATTTATCTTCGAGTGTTCAATTTGATATCTCACGAGTGAGCGCAGCGATTGGTTGATATTTTCACATGTGCTGAGATACGACATTTCTCAGTGGTAGAAATCCTTGTAAAACACTATAGTTTATAAAATAAAAAGTAATATCATGGCTTCTTCAAGACTTAAGGATTCAGTGTCCCCTCAGCCTCTGGGAGTTTAGTAAAAATCCCTTGGCCTGCAGCCTTGGGACTTCTACTTAAGTTCCCTCGGCTTCAGAGACATTTAATCCCTATTATCCCTCAGAGCCATGATATTACTTATATAAAAAATTAATGACACTATTTAATATATTCATGTTAATTGAAAACCTTCAGTAACAAATATGAATTGTAAATATCTCTGTGTAATTCCATATTTATTTATGTGTACATAATGTAGATTGAAATGCATTAATTCATCTTTCAGCTTGTAAGTAACGACTCCATTTTTTTGTTCGTTCACAATTAGTCGGACCACACCGTTTCCGTGCTTCACGTTTTTCTCAAACCCTGTGCATTCCTTGAATTTGTTAAACATGCGAACAAACCTTGTAAGATTCTTGAAGATCAGCTTTACACATCTGGGGTCTTCTTGAATTTCTAACCCATGAGACGTAATGCCTAAAATGTTGTTTTTCAACAATGAGAACGCTTCTCTTGGCAGAGACACGTCAAATTCTATCTTCCATGGATGACATTTGCTCATTCTTTCTGAGAGTCGCCGGAAAATACTTGCATTTGCCCGATTCATTGTTCTTTCTAACATAGGGAAGATCAAAGTCAACTCGTGCTCGTGGCGCTCCCGAATCAGGCCAAACTTTGCCTTGATAATGTCTTCCGAACGGCTTTTTAGCTCCTTAAAAGTCTTGGACAAATCCGTTAACATATATTTGTTCGCAGTTTTACACAAAAAGTTCAATTTTATGTGATCTAGTTCCCTCTGAACGTTTGCAACAACATCTTCTACTCTGATATTCTCGTCGTCCGCCATCTTGTTTTTTCTCTGATTGGAACCCAGGCCTTACACGGCCGTTTTGAAATTTGGCCCAAATCGATGTGGAAATTTTCAAGCGTGTCTTCAAACGACAATCGCCTCGTTAGTGTAACATATAATCTAAAAACGTATGGATATAGAACCTTTTCATGTGCAGCCCCTGTCCTATGGAATGAGCTGCCTCGGAACATAAGGTGTTGCAGTAGTCTTAATGAATTTAAGCGTTTTGTGAAAACGTATCTTTTTTAAAAGAGCCTTTTAACTACTATCAATATCACTAGTTTTATAGTATAAGTATATCGTATATAGTATAAGAATTTAATAGCATAAGTAATTTTAATCGATAAATACTTAATATATTATTAGATTGAAATAGATTTTAAAACAGATTTTTAGAACTTTTGAAAGCTTTGTCATTATCATTTTGACTCCATCATTATTGTGATTAGATTTGTAAATATGTCTTTTTTTAATTTTAACTCATTAATTAATTTTACTTATTTTTCTTTATCAAGATGTTGTAAAGCGTTATTGGACAGAAATGGAAATGACGCTATATAAAATAAAGTTTTTCTGTCATAATAATAATTATTATTATTATGACAGAAAAAGAAATAATGAATGCCTGAGATTCTTAATCAACCTGATATAGAGAAATTCTAGTAGCTTTTAGTTCTTGTCTCAGTTTAAATATCTTATAGATATTGAATTTAACTTCTCACCATCACAACACTTACCAAGGTAACCAGTTATTTAATACCCCCACAAGGTCTGCTTAAAAACTTTCTTTAATTAACTTGGTCGATTAACTAAATTAGCTATTTATGTTGTGCATAGTTTCAGATTTACCACTATAATGAAGGACAGAGATGCGGTCCTGGGACGTACAACAAGGAGGTTTTAAAGTACGTAACAAGCGATCATAAGGATACGCACAGCTCTGCCCTACGCGGTGATTTTGCCTGGATCCTGTCGAGGCTTTCTCCAGAGGAAGCAACTGAAGTGTCCCAGACTGTTCCAAGTTGGAATCCTTTCAACTCGGTTGCCAGAAAAGATGTGCCTTGCAAAAGTGTGGTTGGGTATTGTCAAATGATTGACGCCTCACCGACAGAGCTGTCAACTGTGTACACGCTACTCAAGAAATCTGTGGCTATGGCGGCGCGTTTGAATCTCCCAGACACTGTAATAGTTATCGACCAAGCCATCTACGCAAAGGCGCTTGAAGTTATCTGGAAACACCAACAAGTGTTCAGTAGTGTTGTTCTTCGTATGGGTGAGTTCCACGTAGCTTGCGTTTTTCTTTCTGTTATAGGCAAACAGTTTGATGACGTTGGAGTTCAAGAATAGAGTCAAGAATCATCGGAAGCGGTGCACTGAATAGCGTTCTAGAAGGAAAACATTACAATAGAGGATTCCGCATGCACAAGATAGTTCTTGAGGCCCTGTTACGTCTGAGCTGGCAAGCCTATGTACATCATCGAAGAGGCACAAGAGGACAAAAGCCAGGCCGAGCTGACTGCTGACGCACTGATTCAGAATGTAAGGGAAGAAGTATCATCTGTCTCCATCAGTGCTCTTACCCAGTCACCTGGACTCCAAGAACTGTTTAACTCTTTTCAAGCGTTCAGTAGATCTCCGGCTCGTAATAAGATGAGCAGGTTCTGGTGGTCCTACATAGAGATGGTGAGCTTACTGCTTCAATTAATCCGTGCAACCAGGGAAGGAGACTGGAACTTACATCTTGCCTGTGTTAAGGATATGCTGTCATGGCTGTTTGCCAACAGAACCAACTATGCACGTTATCTTCCCATCTACCTCTGTCACATGTTGCAGCTTCAAGAGAAATATTCTGATGCTTTCCAAGCAGATAACATCTGGAGAATTTGTTGTGCAGAGAAGCTCGTGCGATGGTTTTACGCAGGTTGCCTTCGATCAGACGACAGAACAAACCGTTAATTGTGATACAAAATCAAAGGGTGGCATAATTGGCTTTAGTGTTAACAAAGCAGCTGTTCGAAGATGGCTTCTTACTTCCCATGAACGTGCAGCGATTACCCAAACTTGTCGTGAAATGGCAGGATCTGCAGAAGGTAATGCTGATGTAGTCGTTTAAGAATTGGGAAAGGCACGAATGTCAAGGGATGAACAAGATGTGCAGAGAGTTTTGTCAGTGCTGAGCAGTTGGCTGAATCCATTTATTTCCTCTGAATCAGATGAGGTATACCATTTAGCTTCAGGAGTGATGGCAACCAAAGATGTCGAACGGGATTTTTTTGTTGCTCGAGACAAAGGATAACAAGGTTTTTTGACATACATCAAAAACGTCTCATTGAGAGCAAAGTTTCTCTTCATGAAGCAATACCTAGAGTGGCTGGTTTTAGCATTCCATTCAAGCAAGTTCATTTCAGGGAATGATGTCACGCTGAAAGCAGATAGGTACCTTTTTAGCCGTCTACTGGTGATCGCCCAAACACGAGAAATGAATTTGAGGGATGTTTTGAAGTATTAAATTGCGCCACTTCCATGGTCGCTAGCTGCAACTGATGTATCATTGGCGAAGACAGACAAGTCCAAGTTGCTGGAGTCCCTGACGAATCAAGTAGAGCCGGTGGAAGATATCCCTCCTACTGCAGCTTGGGTAGTTGATGGAATGGCGGTGTTACAGTACCTGAAACATATCCCGAGCTCTTTTGAAGATCTGGCTGTCAGTGTTTTTAACACTGTGGTGTCTAGAGCAGCATTGTGTACAAGAATTGATTTCGTAACAGACACATACCCAGATATTTCCATTAAAAACGCTGAGAGGGCTAAACGGGCTTATCATGGCAGTGTGAAGATAAGAATCGCTGGCTCTAAGCAACGTTGTCCTAAACAGTGGAAAAAGTACCTTAGTGATGGAGAGAACAAGACTGGCCTGACAACATTCCTTCTGCAGCAGTGGTGCAGCGACAGTTATACTGAGCGCATAGGAAACAGGACTATCTTCTTTGCTGCCGGAGAAGTCTGTGTCAAGATATTCGTAGTGAATGGGAAAATGACAAGTGAAAAAGTCAGCGAGTTGGCGTGCACACATGAAAAGGCAGACACGAGGATTTTGCTACACGCAAAGCATGCAGCGGATCATGGCCAAACCACAGTTATAATTAGATCACCGGACAGTGATGTTGCCATACTTCCTTGTCACTTTCAGGACAGAATTTCTGCTCCTCTGCTGGTGCTGAAGACAACTAAGACCCGCACCTTTTTCCTAGATATTCCTAAAATAACAGAAATGGCCAGTGAACAATTATGCAGTGCACTTCCAGGACTACATGCATTTACGGGCTGTGACTCTACAAGCTGTTTCACAGGAAAAGGCAAGAAAGGGCTGCTCAAGCTGTGCTGTATTGACAGGGAATGCTGTGAAGCCATGGCCAATCTTGGTAGATCATTTGATGTGGATGCAACAGTCATGGTAGGCGCAGAAAGGTTTGTTTGCAGGATTTATGGTTCAACACAAACAGAAGTGAACGAGTGTCGATACCACCTTTTCTGCAGCAGGAACCAACATTCTCTTCCACCATGCCAAGATGCCCTCACTAAGCACACACAGTGGGCCAATTATCAAGCTGCTGCAATATGGCGTAATGTACTTGCCGCAGATGTACATGTACCAAATCCTGACGGACATGGATGGCTGGAGAATGAGGACAGTACTTCTGTCGATTGGATGTCTTTACCCCCTTCTCCAGAGGCTCTACTGGAAGTAATAGTCTGTGGATGCACAGGACAGTGTATAACCAGGCATTGTTCTTGCCATAGGAACAATCTCTCTTGCACAGATGCTTTCCAGTGCTGTAGCAACCCTTTTAACAGTGAATCAGAAGATAGTAATGATGATGGTGATGATGACACTGATTACAGAGGACGCCCTTCAATTCCTTTTTATTTGTGCCCTCTCCCGGTTGAGAAAACCCAAAGTATAGTTTAAAGATTATTTTTTATAACAAGTTATGTTAAAGTTGGGATTTTTAAATGCATTGAAAAAAATTGCAAGAAAATCTGAGAACTGATCAACAGACTAAAATCAAACGTCAGTGGCTCTAACAGTTTTCGTCTCCAGTTCTCCTTAAGTTTTAATTATGAACCATCCTAGCTGCAATTTCAAAATATCTCCTTAAGTTTTATTGTACCTTCAGCTGTTGTAAGTTGATTCTCAGGAGGCAAGAACGTCATTATAGCTTCATTTCAATAAAGTTTGAATTTATTTATTGTTTCTGCCATTTCTATTACAAAATGTGTTTGACATACAGTATATCTCTCGAAAACGTGTAAACCGGAAGTAAGTGTTTGGCCACTTCCGGTTTATCTTTATGGTGTCATTTTATTTTAAAAAAATTATTTTTCCCACGCAAAAGCTTTAGGACACTGTCAAAGCCTGCACTTAGAACAAAATATCACGAAAATGTCATTTAATCAAAAAATTAAAATAGAATTGCAACAAAAACAATCAAATATGCGCTTGCCCTGTAATCCTACAGCTAATTAGCATAATGGATGTTTTGAATGATGACGTCATCAATTGTACGAGTCATTTGTGTTCAGGATTGATGATAGAGTGACTTTAAATAGAATTAGTGCAAACAATGTGTCGTATTGGAAAGATAAAGCTGACAAAAGAATGATAATAGCTCGTAAAGTAGTTTTGGTCCAAAGAATTCTGGGTAATTCAAGCCAGGTTGCCAAGGCCTTTGGACACCTTATGGGGCTGGCAACAATCAAATTCTGACAGAGCAGGATTTAAGCTTTAAAATGATATCAAGAACAGCTTGCCCCATGGGGGGGGGGGGGGGGGGGGGGCAGCCAACCTGCAGTACCATCAAGGTTTCCTGGGACTGTTTGCTGAAACTCTGAAAGTTTTGATCCAACGATTTCTTTTAGAGAAACTTTGCCTTCACTGCCCGTCATAACCGCAG
>JAAAQI020122585.1:0-42914 GCA_011800005.2 Stichodactyla mertensii
TGGTGGTGGTGATGGTGGTGGTGATGGTGGTGGTGATGGTGGTGGTGATGGTGGTGGTGATGGTGGTGGTGATGGTGATGGTGATGGTGATGATACGGATGATGATACGTATGATGATACGTATGATCGGAAAGGTAATTTGATCCACATCAAATTGTCTAAGCCTGTACATATATGGCATATGACTCTTCAATGATGTTAAATTGAAGATGAAAATGATGATATGATGACCACAGTAGAGATGTTTCACTGAATTAACACCACCACCAACAACAACATTTGCCTGAGCCTGACAGGTGACTTTAATCTGAAGATTAAAATCATGTTGATGATGATTCCAAATGATTCAACGGTTGAGTGCTATTCAGTTAACATGCACACCAAGTCAAAGGGTTTTATTTGATTAGTACGTGGAATTATTTCAAGGAAAGGCATTGGCTGCAGTTGGCAGTAAGTGTTCTCCTAAGAATGAGTAAGGGTGACGAAAGCAAAGCTTAAATTTGCATGGCGGGAACTTCCGAGGAAGAAACAAGAATGTAGATGTCAGGAGATAATGTAGTGAGAGAGTTAGTGTTCGACATATAAATTTTCAGTTTTCTTAGTCTCAGAGAATAGCAGATTTTCAATTCCTCATTTAATGTAAATCGGACCAGAATCAATATTTAAGATTAAAGGGATCCACACAGACACATTTGTTATACAATCTCCACCTATCATTAAAGTTCCCGCGGTTCTTTCAAGTTATAAAGTTGCATTGGATAGATTCTAGTAGACGGGGTTTCGAAAAAGGGCAGGGAAATCAGGGACGGCGTTAACAGGAGGGAAAATTAGTTAACAGGAGGGAAAATTAGTTAACAGGAGGGAAAATTAGTTAACGGGAGGAAAAATTAGGAAGACGTTAAGATTGATTTGCTTTTGCGGGTCATCTAGCAACTATGTTGTGCTCGCCGAAACGTCATAGCTCACCACCAACCAAATCAAGGATCAAGCAGGCCAAAACATCTGGGTTCATGGTTGTCTCTTCAGAAGAGCAATAAAGAGTTTATTGGCACATTGGCCAGATATTAACTAAAAACTATCTGAATTTATCCCCTTATGCAGTACAGTACATTCTAGTGCAGCGATCATCCACGTGAACAAACTACATGTAGAGGAAATCATAAGTCACGGGATACCTGCAAGACTCTGCAAGTACTCGGTTATATGGTCATATTGCCCCTGACCTGTAAAACTGATTTAGCAAATGATGGTATCGTAAAAAACTCTCTTGATCCTTGTATGTCTGGGTCTGGTCTGGATCTGGTCAGGCTCTCGTTAACAGAAGAGGGAAAATTAGGTTGTCTCTGCAGACTAAGAGCAAGACTTTATCCCCTAATGCAAATATACAGCAATTATCTACGTGAACAAACTCATAGTAAGAACCCCGGCTTTGTTTAGCCACAGGATACCTGCACAAGACTCTGCAAGTACTCGGATATATGGTCATACAGTCCCTGACCTGTAAAACTGATTAGCAAATGATGCCGGGTACAAGTAACAATATTCCTTTATTTCCAGCCGATGTAAGGCTACTCAAGCTACTTTAGGCCTCGGTTTATGACCAAAATTGATGAAACATAGTTTTGATTAGTTATGGCTGATTTACTGGGAAGATAATAGTCAAATGTGGCACAATAGTAGACATTGATAACTTTAGTGACTTTAACTTACTAGTTATGTCTTATAGTAGTCACGTGATCAGCTAGGCGTCAAATTTATTTTTCATTGCCAGAAATATGGGACATGAGCCTGATCGCACATGCGCAATGATGCGTTTCGTCTTACAAAATGGCCGCTAAATCTTGTAGGGAATGAATGGGGAATATGGAGCTTCCCTGATTTACGGCGAGTAGGGGTTTTATCTACTCTTTGTGCGACGCGCGATAAACAACCTACCCTACAGCTACTAAATAAACGTAAAATCGATCTCGAGTCAAGCGACAATATTCTTCCCGGACTACTTGGTCTTCGGAAGCTCTAGATTCCATACATCGTCCATAAATCTGTCCAGACTTGAGCTCAAAATCATCCCATTTTAAGTCAAAATTATAATCTACGAAGTCAAAGTGCGCGACTCGGTATCACCAAATAAGTGTTTAGTAAATAAATAAAAAAACCCTTTAAAACGAACAATATTCTGTATTTTCTTTTCAAGAAGGTTAAAGTTCACTAAAATTTAAGCGATTCGACGCCATGTTAGCTCGTAGTTTTCAGTTAAAAATGGCAAGAAACCACAGAGAACTGCACCAAACACTTCAAAACACTCACAATATCGCCATTTTGTTTTTACAAACTGTCCATTGACTGCTGGGATACAATTAGATCAGGAAGCCCAAAGTCACAATAAACTTCTTTCTTAATGGGCTTCCTGCGCTGAGGTCGTCTCAACGAAAAAATTAATGTTGTTCTTTTAAAAGAACTTTTTACCAATACGGCGGCCATATTGAAATAGTGACTATTTTTTTGGCAAGAATTTTTCATAACATCTTAGTTGAATATAAATATGTCCTTGGAGACCACTGGCTTTTCATTTATGCGTAACACCGCTGACAATGTCCAATATTTCTGGCAATGTTTCCATATCCGGCTCTCATTTTTCTCTTTCGAAAGAAAATAGCTCTTACATATTGTTTTGAGGTAAAGGTCTTCTATAACCTCCTAATTGGGGATTTGGATTTTACCTGTTAGGTAAGGAGAAATATGGGATATGTGTATTTCGAGCTTGGTCACGTGACCTGTTTTGCTAAAAAATTTCCTTAACAAAAAGTGATTGTCAAGATCGCTAAGTAGATTATTGTAAGGGTTCATGTTTGAATAGTTCTCAGTGTATTTGTTAATTTTACTCTTGAGTGATATTCGCAACCGGAAAAAGAAAAAAAAACCGTTTTTCTTTTAAATAGCCGCCATTTGGGTCACGTGATCATGCAATTACCAAATTTATCATTTAAGGTTGTTCATTTTATCAAAGCCTATCGTTGTGCCAAACATCATTCGTTTTTGTGAATTTACTGAGTTACAGCACAAAAAATCATTTTCCGTTTATGTTTGACCACCGGCCCAGGCCTTTGAAAACTAGTTAATTAAAACTAGCTTGAGTATACAATCTAAGACCACACCACACTAATGATGGTATCGTACAAAACTCTATTGATTCTTGTATGTCTGGATCTACTTTCCTTTTAGTCATGAATTAAGGAGGAATAAACCAATTATTAGTGAATGGACGTGACCGCTTGTTTCCTGCTTTACCAGGAAATCATACTATAGTCTAGATACGACCGGCGCCTTCATGTTTAGAGAGCCTTCCTGGAAAAAGGTTCCTTGGAGATATCTGGCAGGCACTAGCTAGTACAGTCTGTGAACGTTTTCCACATCCATACACTGAACTAGCACTAACTAGTGCCTGCCAGATCACTCCAGGAACCTGTAGGATATCTTGGCAATTAACATGACAATCCAAACCACTTTGAGCATAAAACAAGACCGTCCACTGATGCTTTTCATTGTCACTGGATGACTTCTTCCGAAGATGTAAGAGACCTTTAAATGAAACCAACATCCATAACCAGGATGGGCACGAGTAAGAAATGCATGGTAAAAAGATCTGGTTAATGAGTTTCACCGGATGCTTAAGTGCCATTCTAAGCTGCAGTGCAGTGCACTACAAAAAAACACTGAACTGAGGGCCTGTCTGTCAATGTGCGTGCGGTGCTGTTTCGAATCCAACGTGAGTGTCTACAGACATCATACAAGGTATTGATACGCTCGCCACTTCATTTGAAAACAAGAGGCTACTAGTACTATTGCAAATAGAGGGTGGCTATTGGAATCGTGTAGACGGAAGAAATCCGACATCATATGTAATACACCATGTCATGTCATGGCGGCAAGAGGAAACTAGTGCGCCGTTTTACCACCGGACTAAGGTGGGAATGGACAGCCACGTACCAGTGATGGAATAAAAGCTTTTGTTTAGTGATAACAAAGCAAAAAGCCTGATGGAAAATATATGAAAAGGACTAGCTGATGGGAGAAACCGCCTAGTGAAAAGATACGGACTGAAGATGACAAAGAAACGTTAGGTTTAGGATGGCAATTTACTCAGCAGAGACAAACCAGTGACGACAATGTAGAGCAACACAATTGTGGGAACTTAACTTCCATTCTAACCTGGCTTGTTATCTTGTTTTCTCGGTAGTAACGCGCTTAAAAAATTTTCCTATAGCATCCTATTTTAAATTTTTATTTAAGCTAACGTTGAAAGGTAAGTCAACAAAAAGCGAAGACGCTCCTGGACAAGGGAGACAAACAGCTAGGAATGCCGACAGCCTGAAATCAGTCAGCATTCCTGTTTCAGGATAGATATTCCATCCCCAACCATGAAGAAAAAAGACCTTTTACGAATCATTGAAAGAGTAAATTAACAATGGCTTCTTGCCAGCGTGAAGAGTTTTGAGGGAAGCGGTCTGATCAACGGTAGGAAATGTCGCCCATGTCGCATTTATCCTAGACAGTGGTCACCAAGTCAACACTTCGCGGACGCGGCGGTTCCTACTCGTTTAACAACCGATGAAACAAAAGAAGCTGTCGATGGAGGACTTTTTGACCTTCGCGGTAAGCATTGGTAAAGGATATGTACTTGGACTGACAGTTGAACTTTGTTGGAATGTACATTCTTGAGTGCTTTAGCCATGAGGAAAACAAGAAGATTTTCTTCCAAAAATAAACGATTAAATACAAAGTTAACTTTAATTTCTTTTTTGAATATCTGTGTTACTAAGGGTTCAATATGATCTACTTTCATTTTCTCTCTTGAAGTTGTATACGGTATTCGATTGGTTAGAAAATGTTTTTAGAGGTGATGTATTGGTGATATCAATTACCAACAATGATCGACGTAACTAGATCTAAAACATTAGTACCTTAATTTCGTTGATGCTAGAGCTCACTTCTACCTCCGCTTATCACGCAGTGTATTTGTGGGATAATTTAACTGCGCCACTTTAGCTGTCACATCCATCACAGCTTGCCGCGAGACTTAACCATCGTTCACTAACATTTGATTCCGGCACGTCATGGCACTTTTAGTTTTTGACTTTTCGTGGGTTTTCGAATACTGCGACGAAAACAAACGGGTCACGTGATCTGTTCTCTCAGTTCCCAACTTCCCTGATAAGAGTATCGAAGCTTTTAAAATTCCCAAATAGAAATACTCTCTCGGAGTAATATTAGGGGCAAATTTTATTAGTTCATATTGGCACACGATGAAAGAGTTTAACCTTTTTTCATTGATTGGAACTTTGAAGACAGATGCCAAGGATACTATTGATTCAGATGACACACATCATCCACAATGAACTTGCTATTTTAATGAAAACACTTCCCGGCCCAATTTGTCCATTACTGCTGATATAATATTCTAAAGATAAACTTGACCTCAAAATTGAATTGGCAAGTGAATTAAACATCAGGAAGTATAAAAAAGAAAACGAATAAAAAATACTAAAAGCTTGCAATACACAAATTGATCGAAATGTTATTGCAGCCAAGCAGACTGGAGACTCGTGATTCCTCGGGTTCATAACAGATCAATAATACAATCAACGGTAGACTGAAATACTTTGTTGCTTTGTATTATTAGTATCCCGGATACCGGATGTATTTAACTTCTTTAACCACGCTAAACGGAATTTCTCCCAATCGATTCTTTGTCTGTGAGAATGTTATTGATTTAAACCACAGTAGAAAAAGTTTAATGCGGTGATGATAGTTCTGCTCACTGGGAGACACGGCCTTTGAACCCCCATACTGTTCATCCTAGCTTCAAGGTGTGGCTTAGATATGTTTTGACAACATTAATCTATATAAGTATTAGTATTTCTCTGCTTTAAAACACACTGTATGGTAAATTACGTCTAAAAAATGTTGTGGGTTGGGGCTTTTGACTTTCATGCTCGTTTCTCTTTGGCATCGTCTTTTTTCAACGATCTGTCTTTTCTAAATGACGAAGCTCAGACGATTAGCCTTCAGGAGGTAAACTAATACGACAGAAAGGGGCAAGAAAGGTTGAATTAGAAAGACTTTTCACACGAAGCCAGGACGCACACGGAGATAGACAGTATTGCCTGCCATTTCGATGATCACAAACCGTAGAAAAAAGTTTAGCTCAAAAAAGCGCGCGAAGAACGACGAGGTGCGGGGTTTTCCCCAAGACAATAGAGACAGAAAAAAACCTATCTTGATACCCACCAACGCAGCAGAATCCATGAGACGAATCGCCAAAGATCGTTTTCACGGTCCTTAAATCAGAACCTAAGAGATTAACCTGTTGCAGTGTTTTGACTTTCCAGCATTAGAGCTATTTAAGGCAGAAACTGGTAATCTGATAAGAGTGTTTAGATCTGTCAGATGATGAATGAAACATCTATGATCTTGCACCGGTATTGGTTAAAACCGACTTGACCTATAATTGGCATTCCATTCGTCGTATAACTGTATGGAATTCAAGGACTTTATCTATAACTCTCAATCCATATTTTCTAAAAGTTTGGTAAACCCTAGCCTTTTGACATTTGTGTGCAATAAGCCTTGGATATCTCGATAGCGCTTTGGCCTTTTGAACTAGCTTTATCATCATGGTAGTGTCAATGGGTTTTTGGTGGGAAGGGAATGGTTAATGTTTTCAAATTGCAAAGGTTTTTCTGGTCTGGGGCTTATCACTTGGCTTCATTATCACAAAGTTTCGACTATAGATAGCAATGTTCCGCGTTTTAATTAGATTTACCTGTATTTTCGAATAACAGAAACTCAATATCGGGCGGTATAGTTCCATTTCAGGTTCATTTATCTTTACTTCCGATAAACGAATTGCCGCCTCGTCACGCTAGCTTCCTTCAACCACGCAAAAGAGAAATAGCAAAGGGAGAAAGCTGCTTAGTTTGACAAGGAACTTTGTTCGCTTGTAATTCAGTCTTCTGTTGAAAGACAGCTTCAGTGAGCGCAGCGAGATGTCACTACTTGACATGGCTTGTAATAAATCTAACGTCTTACTATTCGATACGTTTGGATCAAAATTCTCTCTTTTTATCTATTATCGTCATATTTTAGTTTTCGTTAATCTGAAAATTCACGGTTTTAAGTAACTTTCGGAACCTCCATGTAGTTAGGTCCTTTGCGCAGTAGTGCCGTTTCGCTCATATTCATGTCTGCATCCCTTGATGACCCCTCTCTTTCCACTGTCAAAACGTCATTATTCGCTGAGAAACATGTATCTTAAGGATACTGAGCATTCCAAGTATTTAAAATGTTTTGCTGTCAATTTTTTTCAACAATTTGATACTAGTATAGTACCTTGAAAAATAAGAGCTATCAAGTCGCATAAATTAGCATAAATTATGCTGGCGTGACGTCACCCCGGGCTGGCCTATTAACCAAGATGGCTTCCTCAAGCCAGAACTGTCACAGAAAGGCAAACAGAATCAAGCGAAAACTATAATATCCACCATGAATATATCAGAAAGGTGGTCAACCGCCTCTTCTGATAGTGACCTTTCTTCGATCTTTTACACAGGTAATTTAGTTGAGATTCTTTTGTGAGTTTCCCACCAAGTTTTTTTTGTTTAGAAATTTTTCATCAGTTGGAGCTTAAGTGTTGTATTTGTTGTATAACCCAATTCTTTGTCTCGACTATTTTACCTTGTAATCACTGTAGGAGATAGTCAATACCGTGGCTACAGAGCTAAAGATATTCACGAGCTACTTCTCCGTGAAATAGCGTTTTTATCAGGTAAAATAAGTTCAGTTATTTCAAAGCCCGGCGTCGCGCTCTTTTTTCCAAATCTAACGTTACGCGGTCCAATGTCCGAAGAGAAAAAATTCTTCAAACTTACTTACAGACACAAAATGCGGATATTACTTTAAACGGTCACAGAATACCTAAACTAAAACCTATCGTCTAAGTAAATAAACAAATAATATGTCTGAAAGTTAAATTTTGAGCACGTTATTTTAAAATACTACGTATGTAACGGGAGAGGTGGTAAAGACGTTCATGGGGAGCTACGTTAAGCTTATGTAAAGTGTATAAGATACAACCCACAATTGTAGTACGCTCATACATCTATGACTAATTTATCACTTGAATACTAGTACGCCTTTGATGCAAATTATGCGGGTCATTTTAAAGTTGACGATCTGTTTTGTCTTACAGGAGGAGTGGATAGGCGAGGAGGTCGAATCATTACTTTCCCGGCCGAATCTTTTTTGATCGACGATCTAGACGAAGAACACATCGGAAAGGTCTTGTGGTACCTCGCTAGCATCCCAAGGTTTGTTGACATACTATCTATTGCTTTTAAAAACTTGATTACATAATTACAACAGCTTCAGATCCATCAATTTGTGATTCTGTGTAGCGGTTGAATTATGATTCGTTGTTTTTGACTTTATTTAATGTTTCAGTCACTAGATCCTTTGTTTGATAAAATGTTGATAAATAAATTATTATTACGTTAAAGCACTGCCATCGAGAGGGTATGTCATTTTTGGAGTGTCTGTGGATGTTGCTACTTCTACTTTGGTGCTGTGTTTTGATTAGAAATTTTGGTAAACTCTCGTGGCAAATTCATTCTGGAAAACTGATCGAAATATTTGAAATCTTGGTTCTTATTAAGATCGAATTTCCGTTGTGGTTTGAATACTAGAGCAACTCGAATTTTTTATGGCTTTTTTTAGAGCTTAGAGATAAACATAAAGTACTTATAAAATAATAATTATATTTGTTTCATGGCGTTCTCTAAGTATATTTGTATATTAGTGTAGAAAAACCCCACATCAAGAAGAACGTATTCTGGATTTTTCACGATAGTTAAACGTCCATTAGCCCAAAAAGAACGATAACCAGTATATTCTTAAGTGAGTTAACTTGTACTCTGTAAATTTGTTTTACACTTTTGTATTGTCGATATTGATAGCGGGATTTCAAAGGATTATTTATTCAAAACACCTACAGACAAAGCCATGAATAAGATTACGGCAGAGCAGTTCACCTTTTATTTCACTCCTTGTACTTTTAAGAAACTCTAGTAGATAGCATAGTAATTTTGTAGGATTTGACTGTTTACTTAGTATTAAGTACTGTTTGATATAGCTAATATCCATGGTTTAGGAAACCCAATGCACTAGAGTTTTAGGCATGTTAACCCTCTTGCCAGCTTAACCCCCATGGAGCAGACAGTCACCTTGTTTTAATGTTGTGCAAACCATGTGATCGCTTCCCACTGTTTACTGCAGATGATGATTGAGGTGTTGATGATGATGATGAATTTGAACAGGAGTAGTTTCATGACTCTCTTATATGATTGAGAGTCCCAAGCAAAGAATACAATTTGAAAATGCTTAATCTCATTCACTAACAGTGAATTCTTTGGAACCATTTTGTTTATTATTAAATAATACCAAGGTTAATGACTTAAACAGACCCACTGTTACTAATCAAGCATGTGTGTCCAGTGTTTCTAGACTGTCTGTCTGTCTGTCTGTCTGTCTGTCTGATTTTCTATTTAATAGTATTATGGTAATTAACAAGTTTTTGATACCTAATTATTCCTTATCCATAATCAAGTCTTTGGGTTTACAGATAAGAACTATAAGAAGACTATAGGATTGTAAACTTGAGGCTTTTGTGTGTGGTATTCATGAAGTAGATAAAAGCCTTATAGTTTTCATGTGTGAAAGTTTAGGACAACATGACATTTTGACTGCAGCTGTGGCAGTCGTCATCAGAATGTAATATATGTATTTATATTTAATAATTAAATGTAAAAAGGAATGTTTTATTTGTTTAGTATCTAAGAAAATAGGCTACAATGATTGATAATGCTTGTTGCAGTTTTATTGATTTATATTTAATCTGTCAACGTTATTGAAATTTGTATCATGCTAACCTTTGGTTGCTAGGTTATATCTCATCATGAAGGGCTTGAAATATGATCTACAGAGAAATAAAGCAATACATATATTACATTGGTAATACTACAGTAGATTATCAATTTTAATGTTATTGATTCAAAAAGAACTGCCAAAGAGATGTAGACCTTCATTTCTTATGCCATTTAGGGGGAGGGTTTGGCAAAATCACTTCAGTTGTTTCTCTTTACTAATAGCCTCAACAGTGAGTGAACAGTTTATAACCTTGCTATGTTTTCATGTTTTTAGGCATGTTTTAGACAAACCATGGTGAGGAGTAGAACACTCCTCAAATGTATTCATTGAAGTGTGTGATTTTTGGATAATTTATTATAGTTGTTACTGATGAGTGGAACAAAAATACTGAAAAAAAAACATCAACCAGGATTCCACTTTTCTTGTCATTTACATATTTTTCAGCACTGTTTTTATAATTTCATGAAGTGTGATGTCATCAGTGTTTGAATGCTCTTGTTGTCATTCTGAAGCCAAAAATCAAAATTTTGGAAAAATACAATTTTTTGCTTTGGCAAGCACTATATTTCAGCAAAATGTTAGCTTGTCAGAAAAAGAATTTAAGGATTTTTAACAAGAGGATTGATATGCTTTGATTGGTTCAGGGGATTCCAGGAAAAATAAATTTGCTCGAATTGTAATAACCTTGGCTATCTACAAAGATCCTTCCAAGAGAGTTTTTTGTTCTGAAATTCAATTTTGCAACTTACATATATGTTACATCATCAGTTGTAATGTCAACATATTCTGATATTTTGTTTCTGTCTCCATTTCAAAGTGATTGGCACACCAACATAAGGTTCCAGGCCGAGTTTGGAGAAAAATGTTGTAAAAGAAAAAACATTAGTCTAGAAGAGCAATTTTAAGGCCATTTTACCCCAATGTGAACACCTAGAATGCTTTCACTTACTTGATATTTGACCCTGCTTCACTCCTTAAAACAATGTAAACCAATTATTAGCTGCTGACCCTGCATTAATTCAAATGACTTGTAATTTATGAATTGTCACAAGTATTTAAAGAGAATCCAGATCATATTTTATAATCAGTTCACTAATTATGAGTTATATTAGAATATTGTGATATCAGAATTTATTTGTTTAATTCCACTTCATTATGTTCTTTAAACAGATTCAAATCCAAATTTAGCCTCAATGCAAAGAGGTGCTTAGCTAAGTGTGAGGTCCAGATATAGTAGATACTATATTGATCAAGTTCTTGTTTGTGAATATACTTTGATGAAGTCACAGGTCATTGATTTCCACATAAAAGTAGAAAGGTCAGTGAAAGAGAGCTTGCATCTTGACTAGTTTGCAAAACCTGTACGGGTTTTTATAATATATATGCTAGTATTTTTTGGATCTTTTTCAAATAAGGTCTAAAGCACAATCAAAAATTTTTGATTGCCTTTTAAAACAGATTAATTACTTTTTAATACTAAAAATATTGCACTATACAGCTCATAGAAAACCAAGCTTTCAGTTGGAATTTCATATTCTTTTTATAAATGCAAGGATGTATGTAAGGTGCCTAGGAAATAATCAGGCCACAGACAGTTAGGAATGCAATATTAACTTTTTACATTTTGATCAGTCACACTTTGGATGTCACTGGTATTTCAACTTTATCCTGGACAATCAGGGCTATTGTTACAAACATAGTAATACTAATTGATAAAAACATATTTTTTTGTTTAGCAAAAAGACTCCATTGTAATTGGTTTTTTTCATGTCAAGATATAATACAGTATTAAGATACTTCATTGTGACAGACAAAGATAACAAAAGCAATTATTATTTGTTGGCAATGTACAGTTAAAAATCTAAACAAGTTATTTACCATGTTTTTAAGATATCACCTTCAATGTTATTGACTTATTTGCATAGGGCTTTTAGGCCAATTTACAGTCTTGCATATTGTACTTCTAAAACACTATATAACACTGTTTTTAGTTTTTACAAATTTCTGTCTAAAAGTGATAAAAGATATTGCTCAAAGCTTCTTTACTGCTTATCTAAGGATTTTTAAAATGTAATTTGAATCAAGAGAAGAAAGATAATCCATTGGATCTAAGAGGCATTTTAATCTATTTCATCTTTTTTCCTGATCCGTTTTATCTAATATTTTGATTTTGCAAAAATTTATATTAAATTTTAAATCAGTGAAGACTTCATCCTAGTTCTGACTTGTCTATGTTATTTTTCCTTCATTATATTTTAAAGCTGTATGCATGGCTTCACAGAATCTGAATACATAGATAAACCACTTTGCATGCCCATTTGTTCAAGTTTTGTTTGAGTCCTATTTGTCTGCCATAATTACAGCAACAGTGCCAAATTATCACCACTGCACTGTCCAATAGAGTTACAGCAAAATAATAAATAGATTCACCTCAATGTTGACATTTTATGAGATAGAATGGTTGTAGGAGATTCTGGTCTTTCAGAGATAGCTTATCTCTTTAATATAGCCTCCAGTGTGCTATTTTAATCATGTGTGTCAGGTTTGCATATATTAACTGTTGTATTTAACACCATACCTCATGATAATAGTAACTGTCTATTATAGTGATTTGCATTTCAATATATCTGCCAAAGCATGGTTATCCAAACCACCAAGATGGCAGCTTTCTATATAAAACAGTACATTTGAGTCATATTGTTTGATAATATTTTGTACGAAATAGTACCCAGACCAATAATTGAGGTAAGTACACACAATATGACAAACATTTCCAATTTATTACTGTATGTGATGCAAGCAAAGTAGTAAAAATAAATATTGTGTGTTGAGAAGCTATCAGCAGTTATTGCATCCATATGAATGTATATATGATTCAGTTTATAAGAAATTGCTTTTCTTGTGTGTAAAAAAATTCAACCATTTGAAAATAATTTCTACATTTAGTACACATTTCCACATTTATTCATTTTGTAAAAAAAAAATTCATTTTGTAAAAAAAATTCTCACAACTTTAATTAACAGTACTCTCAAAATGTAATTTCCCCCCAAAAAATCATACATCTGTCAATCTTAGCAATGAGCATTTCAATGTGAAATGAGATTCTTTTCTAATAAGTATGTGGGTGAAGATTTGTACATTAGTATCTTATCAATTTCTTCCAACCTTCCCTTGGAATTATAAAGTAAAATATGTTGAAAATTATTGTTTTAACTAAAGTTTTTCATTAATTTTATATAATAAAGAAAGGGTAGAGAAGTAGAGGTTGTGATGTACAAAGGTTTAAAATGTGTAATAATCTAGAAGAGTTTTAGTACGTGTACAAGGTCTTTGTAAGGGCAGGTGTACATAATTACCTAGGCCAATATATAGAAGTATGCTTTACATTGTAGCCCTGAATAGAGTAAAGATATTCTTATAATACAAATGAATTCATTGTGCATTTGAGATGTGTTATAACTATTGAATAAAGTAAGGGATACCATGTTGGAAGATGTTGTTAGTGGTCCTGTTGTGTGGGCTCTTTGCATATATCCCATAAATTAAAGCTGTAAGAGAATCTGTGAATTCATTGATTGTTTAGAGTTTTGAATTTTCACAGAAATATATGTGATAGAGGTACTACTATTCAGCTTCAGGCTTAGACCCATTCATTTCAAATTGTCGAATCTCACATGTGCCAAATCTAATGCAAATGAGCAAAACCTATTGTTTTAGTTCATTTTGCATTAGATTCAGCACATGTGAAATTCGGTGTTTGAAACAGGCCTAAAATGTACTTTCTATAGAGATGGATTTTTGAACTTTGTGAGTATAATAAATAATTTTTTTTGGAAGCTAATCAATTTAACTTGTTAAAATAATGTTATTTTGAATCAAGGACATTTCATCTTCTTCTGATAAAGACAACTAAGTGTCTTGAGTAGGGGAATTTTTATGAGAGAATTTTTTTGCCATCCATTTAGTATTTTATATTTATAAAAATATGATTGATTAATTGACAATTGTATAATATATAATAATAGTGATATTGATGTTGGTGATGGAGATTATTTATGATGGTGTTTAAAATTCTGCAAAAATTAACCGTTGCAATTCAATTGCCATTAAGTTTTAAAAATTTCTCTTTATTTTAGCCTTGTGATATTGCTGTTTAATAAACAAGCAGGAGTGTTTTATTGGGTTTAAAACATGAGATGTAGCTGAGTGATTTTAGACTCAATAAAACATGGTCTGTAAGTTTATTGAACCGCTAAAAAATGTCTAGGTGTATGTTCTCAGGTTCTCCTGAATTTTTTTAGGAATGAACCAAGTTTGGCAGAGAAAATCCAAGTTTAAGTTTATGCAAATGAAGACAACATTTTATCAGATTTAAAACCTCCACAGTCTATGATTTCTATTGTGTTCCCCTCATTAATTATTCATAGGTTTTTTAATTTAATTTAAACTAAACAAATGGAAGTCATAAGACTGTGAGTAGTGTTGCTCCTATACCATGCTCTATGTAATAGGAGAAAATTTTATCATAGGATGAAGGAAGTTTAGTTATTATAGAAATTTAGTCTGGTAATGGAAATTTTATGTAACATTTAAGATGATCCTGCTAAAAATGCTCTTATTAGGATTATAATATATACCTTAAAGTATTTACCACTGCATTGCATACATATTATTTACATTTATTGTATTTCATCATAGTGAACATGAAATCAAGCTTGGGTTCAACGTTATCCTTGACATGCGAGGATGTACTTGGTCAGCAGCCAAGCCTATACTGAAATCACTACAGGTAAACTGTTGAACCCTTTAATTATAACAGGACACTGTACTAAATGTCTGTTGTTAGGCTGTCATGTTTTTGTCCCGCATTTGACAGAGATTGGGGTTTAGTAAAGTAATCCAGAAACTTTTTAAAATTTATGCAATGTACCTCTGAGGATTGTTTGTGAAAACCAAAAGAAACTATAGTTACATAGTACCTAAAGTTGGAATGCTTTTTTCATTCCATATTATGATTGGTTATGATTGGTTTTGTTAGTTACACAGTAGTGGTGTTACATTGTGTACTTGAAATTTTCTTAAATTGGCTTTTTCATGTACAGGATGATTTCGACTAGATGTCATTGTTTACATTTCTCCTTATTAACATAAATGGATTGTTACAAACAAACAGACTTCTAAATTGGAAAGGAATATGATATGCAATTAATTTGTAACCAGAAGTGTTATGCTGATTGCAAAATGTAAATAACGATACTTGCCTATTCAGGTTTCTATGATAAATTGCATTAAGGTATAATCCCCAACCCACACTTTACAAGTGTTAATGTCCATGAGCAAACAGCCTTCACTTAATGACAAGTACTAATAAATTGACACTTAATTATTATGCAACGACTTTTTGTTAGCGTGTAGGGCCAACCTCAGTCAATGATGTTACTTTGTGGCTTCAATTGGGATTGCCAAAAAGAATTACAGCTGTAATAAGAAATTTTTTTTAATAAATGTACATAGACTACTTTTTTGACAGTTTGTCTGCTAACTCCAGTGATAATGGAATACTATAGTGTGGTGGTTGCATACATAAATAACCAACCAACCTGACTTGTTTATCTGTCCCAATTAGTTTGTGTTTACTAAACAGTAAAATATACAAACTTGAGCAAATTTAGATTGCAAACACACACATTTTTACATAAGTAGAAACAAAAAGTAATTTTTGTATGAAAAGATAGAAAAATAATAGATAATATAAACTTACTCATGTTTCTAAGGATTGTAATTACAATTATTAATGCTAACCAGACATTGTTGAAGCACTGAATAAATTTTTTGTCTCTACAGTGTTTTTGGTTTAAAAATAACATTTAAAGCCTCAGGGCAAAGATAAAACAAGAACTCCTTTTGTTTCAGCATGTGCATACATTTTGAATAATTTCATCAGCTTGCTTGAATAATAGATATCACACGTTTTATTAGAAAAGTGGAAATGCATGGTTATCTTTTTAAAATTCTCTGCAGGAGGTAAAACATATGGTGAATCTTTTTTTTGTAAAAGTTGCTGCTTGATTTCCTATCCCATATTTAATGACATTGGAGATTAATCAAAAGTCCTGACACTTTAAGGGTTTTTTTTAGAGTGCACACAATATATCCATGAAACAATTACTAACTATTTAGAGTGTAATAGTATTTAGTTATCAACCATTTGGTTATTAACTATTAGAATTCACTAATGCGTAAACCACACAAAGAAACAAAAAGATTGCTAGAGGTGTGTTGCTTTTGTTCTCACTGTTCTGTCTGAATGATGTCTGCTATTTGTTAAAAAAATAAAGGTAATTACATGATTCTTTTTTTGATTTGTTTCATGGATATATGGTGTGGGCTCTATCAAGGTTATTTGGTCTTGCTTTCTTTATTTGTAATCATAAACACATGTGAATCTTAGTGCTTGGATGTAAAAGTGTACACTTTGAGTGTGATGCAGAAATTAAATTTCATCTTATTTAATAGGAATCCTTTCCAAACAAGATTCAAGCTGTATATATCATAAAACCTGAAGGATTTTGGGAAAGACACAAGACTACGTTCAAGACATCAAAACTAACCTTTGAGGTGAGGCTTAGCATTGCACATGTTACATTCATTACTGCTCCAGTTAGCCAATTAGATTCCTCAAATGCTTACTTCCAGATCCCCAAATTGTTACTAATATTATGCTTTTCTGCTAGTGTCAGGGATCAGTGTCGTTAAAGCTGTGATTTATACACTGTCTGATTGTTTTTGAAATTGAATTTTTTAGTTTATCTTGTTTTTTTGGACTGAATTCACATATTTATGAATTATGAATATTTATGAATAGTATCTCTTAGGGACTGGTCATGAAGTATAGGGGGGTGGGGGGCAGAAAAATCAAATCAAATCAAAACTTCCAATGAATGAATCAGTACTGGCCCACCCTTTAGTCCATGCATGATTACAAGTAGCCCCTCCCTTAACCAGGTGCACAATAATTGATGATAACCCCCAATGTATTGCATGATTCCTCTTGACCCACCCTATTTCCCGTACCTGAAAATGATGGTCCACCTCTTTTTTTCCAGCCCATCCCCCCTGTACTTTATGACCAGTTCCTTAAAGGAAGCTTGGTTCATTTCTGTAATTTGTTACATTTAACATTAAACTTGTCTAGCTTGTATTTTTGATATATTTTACATAATTTTACGTAATATCATTAATAATGCATTTTACTCACTGATTGGCTATCAACATACATCCAATGGACTTGATAGGTTGTGAACTCAACATGAAAAATTATTATCTGCAAAAAAAATGTAGATAATAGATTTATTTAATGTCAAGCCAAGTGTTAGGTGCACACTTGTAAAAACAGTATGTAAATGTATAAGTTAGAATTTCCTAAAGAGAGAATAACCAGCTTTGTTTTGAGAAATTAGAAAATGATCAACACAGGTATGACCCTTGACCCTAATAATGAAATGGGTGATAGCTAGACAGATTGATACAAGCCATCCCAGACTTTACATTTATGACTTCTAATGCCATTTTGACCTTGGCATTATTTTTGTAATTTGGTGGTTTAATATTATTTTGAGTGTGTCTCTTTAAAAAGATGTGAACATAGAACTGTTTTACTAGGCTATGAATTCCATACAAAAGAGCACATGATATTTCAAATACCATAAAACTTAAAAACCATAAAACACTATTTTTAACAGTGTCTATGTGACCAGCAGCTGGTCAAGTACATTTTGAATTCAAACGTTCCTATGTTTGGTGTTGATTTTAGTTTTCATGTTCTTGATTTTTTTAAAAAATATCGGACTGCCAGCCATTTGGAATTCAAAATGTACTTGACTGGCAGTCAACATGGTATGTGTAGCGTAAACTAAGAATCAGCTTTTAGATTTAAAACCTGCTTTGCAATCCCTTGGCAGTTCTTTATTGAGATAGGAAGCATTTGGTGTTGATTTTAGTTTCCATATTCTTGGATTTTTAAAAAAATATCAGGCTGCTGGCCATTTAACATTCGAAATGTACTTGACTGGCAGTCAGTCATATAGACACTTTGTTTTTATAAAGAAATTATATTGTATGCACCGATATTTGTTTACAATATCATATTCAATGAAAAAATAAACAATCAAGAGTGTCAAACAAATAGAATAATATCATATTGTTGTAGCAGCAATACATTAATAACAAAGATAATAAATTGTCTAAATAACAGATAACAGATTGGAGGCTGTACCTTGATTTATTTATGACATATGACTCAACATAAATAGAATGCACAGTTGCAGAAAAACAACCAAAAAAGATGGGGATTAATTATTTTAAAAACAGTATTTTTTATTTTAAAGAGCTTCAAACAGCAGTCCTGCTTTGGGTGTATCCTAAACTAGATTTTAACTGATCACATCTCAGTGTATGAATCTTTTTCAAACAGCAGTCCTACTTTTGTCACTGTCTCCTATAACTAGATTTTTACTGGCATGTCAGTGTAAATTTGACTCTTTTTCTGGTTAATTTGCTACTTAGTAATTAATGTCACAGATAGGTTGCATGACATATTTTCCATTCCTACCAAACAACATGCTCATTGAAAGGTCATTTATCTGTATGAGAGACTTCTGCATTCATCATCTTGAAATCTGTTCTTGTATTTGAAGAAGTCTATTCTGGCATGGTTTATTTTGACAGTTTGACTGATGTGTCTGTCTGCCATCAGTTGATTTATTTATTGTATCATTCTGTAGTGCATATGGTTGAGATGCCTTTCTTTTACATGGACATGTTTTGTGACCTAGTAGCTATCCAACAGCCTAGTAGCATACATGTATTTCTAACATCATAGTTGCCAGTAGGTTTGTATTTAATATTCTAATAATTAGACATTACTATTCATTACTATACAATGTAAAATTCACTAAATATAGAAATTATTTTTTTCTAAGATAATATTAACCATTTTTTAAAATTTGTTCCAGCACATGGATTTGATTTTTTCTTTTTCTGTTGACATGTGCCTTCCATTAATTAGCTTCATCCTATTTTAAGGCCACAGACATCTCTAATGTGTACATGTTTGTGCTCTCCCAAGAATTGTTATCCACAATTAACTATATTTTATTATATGAGGATTATATTGTATTTTATGACATTTATGATTTAAATGCTTGGCAGTGATGATTGCCTTTCTTCAACTGATTGTTTATTGACAGTTTATTTGTTAACAAAATGAATCATAAAAGTATTTCAGTAATAATTATAAATAACTTTAAATATTTCTTGATGCTGCTGCCTAGCTTGGTCCATTGTCTGATATTTATTTGCTAGTCTTATCTATAGATTATGTTCCTATTCAAAGTGAATGGCTGGATCAACATTTTGCATTGTATTTTCTGTAAACCGCTTATTATGCATGTGTTGTAACACAATATTTAATTCTCTCATTTTTCATGTTAAAAAATTAAAACTTTTGTCTTTAATTTATAAAATATCATTAATACGATCATAGAAATATCTCTGTGTAATGGACTCAGATTTGTATATGAGAGAGTTAACTTGCTGGTTATTGGTTACCTTATCAAGATGATAGGGTCATTTTGCTAGGGTTTATTTGGCATAGGAAGTGAAGCTTAGTAATCGTCTATATCTAGTGGATTGTGTGACATTGTACATTGTGCATGAAATTGACAAGAGTGTCCAATGCACATGTATTTGTAATGAACTTTTTTGCAGGCTGATGAGTAGAAAGTTCCTTCAACTATTACTTGTAAATAAAAGCATTGTAATATAAATATTATATCACAATTTTAAAATCATTGTAATAATAGTTTTTGCATACCCTGTTCATTTTGTACTGTTCTGTATATCTTTCGAATAGTGCTTTCCAGTTTGATCCTCATTTTATTTCAACATCACTAACTGCTTTTCATGGTCATACACTGTAGATACATATATTTAAAACAGGTATATTATCCATCATTCATATATATATAGAGAGAGAGATTTATTGATATTCTTTATCTGACTTATAATACACAGACGCTATATGTCAGACTGCCAATGTGTTTCAGCTTAGGGTTGAGGTTGCAAGTGATGGTAATTCAAATAAGTGATCTTTGTCTAGACCCTGTCTAAGTGTGTTGTTCCAGTATATATATATATAGTGCTTTTAGGCCAAATTAGAGCTTAGAAACAGACATGAATCTAAATTATATGGTGTTTTCTACATTAGAATGAAATTTTGATCAAGGTATGTATTAAATGCCTGATTGTGATTACAATCAAGTTATGGTTAAAATATATTTTTTAACTGTATCGTTACTAATTGGTATAGGTTATTTATAAAAGAATTATTTTTAATGTATATGTAGCTTGTACTTTGATGGCTCATCAAAATAATTTTATATCCAAATCAAAAGTGAATAGCAAAATACAACAGAAAATACTGTAATGGTACAGTGGTAAAATGTGAAACCAAATATATGTCCTGGACTCAATTCTAAACAAATTTAGACACACTTAATAATCATCAAAATATTTGAATTAATACCAGATTTTAAAAAGAGTTTGAAAACTTGTAATAAAAGTGGCTTTAGGTTTATGGCAGCTAATCAAGAAAATAACCATTTATACTATTTTTTAAGATATTTATTATTATGAATTATTAAAGAATATACTGGAATTATTTAAAGCAATTTTTCAACAAAAATGTAAATATTCATATTGATTAAATATGCTTGTTATAATTTTGGTTCTAGAAATGTTCCCTTTACTTAGTATACAGGAGGTTTGATATGATAGTGTACCATGATTTGATATTACATTAGAATGATTTATATCATCATTATAGTGTATTATACTTATCAGTGCATTAAGTAGCTAAGACAATTGTTCCTTCCACAACCAGGTGAATGTCACATAGTATTGCATGTGTTATTGTAGCTAAAAATTGCTGTATTATAAACATTTGGAGGATTTTAAAAAACCAAAAATATTTTGATAATTATTCACTAAGTTCGGTATAATTTGATTAGGGAAGTTCAATAATGTCCATGTATATATAATATCCTGGATAAGCCTCCTTTTTATTCCCCTGTGCATTGATTTAAAATAATGTTTTATAATTATTTTATTGTCTTCTAGTTTTTCTTTATTGAGAGTGTCTCGAATTAAAATAAAAAGATTTTACTTTTTAAATTTTCTAAGATTAAAATTAAGCTTATGAGACTGACTATAATCATTTCACGTAATTTGACTAGAAAAGTTCAATAAGATTTGTTTTCCTATTTTCTCCTCTTGGAAAACAAAAACACTATGTATTCTGTATGATATTAAATTCAATTTTCTTGATTGGTATTATAATAACTTTTTATTCCTCTATGATTTGATTTAAATAATTAACGATTACCTCTCTCCTAAGTTTTTCTAATTTTTTCCTACCTTAAAGTAAAATAGAAAAGATGTTATTTATGAAAATAAAACTTTTTAAGACTGACTATTTCATATTGCATTGTCAGTTGTAGTTTTTATTGAATCTATAGCAATTTAGAGTTATCAATTCATGTTTGTTTTATAGTGCCTAACCTATTAAGCACTCATCTTTCAGTACAGTATATAAAGCACAGCTTGCTCTATGCAATTTCATCCCATAAGAGGACTGGAAAAACAATAAACTTTGTTTTAAATACACATAAAAACCAATACGAAGAGAATAATGGGACATTCATTGTGATATGTGTCTTACAAGGCATTAAAAGATGTTCATGTATGTAGTATTGTAGATTACTTGTTGATTGAATGAGTCATACACTTGTCATGGTGAAAATAACACCTGCCCTCCTTCACTCTGCTTTATCATTACTGTTGCTCTATACAGCCTGTAATAATTACCAACTATTTTAGCAAAACATAGTTTATTTCACTTGCTAAAGTTCCTACAACTTCAGCTGCTAGATAACTGTTGCATCAAGAATTTAACAGAGGGTAGGTTCAAGTCTAATAACCATAGTATAAATGCTTATAGCTATGATCATGTTCCAATCCATATGTACAATAGAGACAAGTTTAATGTGATCCTGTCTGTGCTTTACCCCTTTTTGTAAGGTTAACATATCCAAAAATAACTTCAAGCTTGATAATATATATTCTTTATCTAATATGTGAAAATTTAATTTTTGTGTAAGTTTGTTTTATGCATGAATTCTAAATCTTAGCTTTTTAAAATCTGTTCTTTTTAATATGCATAAAAGAGATTGACATTTTTCTTCATTCAGTTTAATTTGAATAAATTTAATTTAGTTTATTACTTCTCCACTAACCGTGTAACTTGACTAATCCACATCTTATCAGAGATTTGATGTAGATACATGAAAAAAAATTTGGAGTTTTTAGAAGTAAATCCAAAACATAAACAGCTTTTAGCTATTTTCTTTCATAAACTGGAAAATTTAAATAAAGAAGATATGTTCATGTCACTTCACAATTTTTCCTATAATATGGGTTTTTTCCTTTCATGACATTGAAATTAAATGTTACACTTATACTTTCTATCAAAAGATAATTTTTTTACTCTTTACCCATTCATTTAATTTTGAATTTAAGATATAAACTATCATTCAATCTTTAATTCAATTTGTTTCTAGAACTGGTTTTACTTATAGTATATAGGGCATTAATTGCATCTTTCATGGAATTATGTTCTCTTTCGTATTATACTAGCATGTGGTAGTTATTTAAGAACAAAATAGTGTAGTGCCATGCCATCTCTTACTCTTAAAAACTATTCCTTACCCAAATTTCTGAATATACATCTAATGGCTTCTTATCTTGGGATGTTTATAACCAAGATGGCATTAAGCTATATATAAGAAACCCGAGTCCTGAGCTGCCAATGAACATATCTCAGAAAAAAATTCCAAGACTTCAACAGGATTAAGCATAGTAATACTGTGCAAACCTTATAAAACCAGCTATTTTTAAACTTTTCTAACTTTTTGTCTTCCACCAAGACTAACAAGTCACACTGAAAAGCTAATTCTTTATTCATGCAGTGGTTAGTTGTAACAATTAATAGTAACAGACTATATTACTAGTCTGCATTAGCAGTGTATTCTGGGACTGTTGTCTCAGTTAAATACCACCAAACAAAAGAAAAAATTGCTACATTATGTAAGTATACAGTCACATGTTGTGAAACATTTTAGAATACTTTTCTTACCTATTTTTACTTGAATATCAAGGGCATTATAACATACAAAATCCTAGCTTAATGCATATATATGCATATAATGCATATATGCTTATTTATATCAGCTGGTAGTTATGTTTCAGATCTTTACAGACATACATGTATAATTATGTTATTAAATGGCTGGGAGGTCCGTATTGAGAAAATATTTGCCTGAGGTTTTGAAAACGGACCAAGGCTGCAGGCTGAGGTCCATTTTCAAAAACAAGGGCAAATATTTTCTTAATACGGACCGACCTAAGCTGTTTAATAATGTTTTTATCTTTTCCCAGTTTGGAATCCCTTCTAAGTCCATGTAACTGTGAGTGGTCCGGATGAGCCAGTCCATACTGAGAAAAAAACGGACCGGCTAACAACCAGTCAGTGCGCATGATTTACTAGGATTCTGGACTGGGAAAAAAATAAATGAATATGTTTTACTTGTCATCAGCTTTTTACATAATATTCCCCTTTCCATCTGAAAAGAGTAATTACTTCAATTTAGTCTTTTGCAACAGTTGCCAAATAAAGAGTGAATGGTATAGTCATTTATTTTTTCCAGTCACGAATCCTAGTGAATCATGCACACTGATTGGTTGTTAGCTGGTCCAGTTTTTTCTCAGTATGGACTGGCTCATCTGGACCACTAGAAATTGCCAAATTTCCCATACACGTGTATATTGTTCTCAAAAAAATCATCCTTCTTAGAATTGTTGGTTGTTTATGTTTAAACATCTCATTACTAATCAAAACATTCAAATGTGTGACATCTGTAAATCACTGTTAGTTGACAAAACACTCTGCTTGTATTCCTCAGACTAATCTTATTTCAATTGATGGCCTCTCAAAGTTCATTGATCCAAGTCAATTGACTGTTAATTTGGGAGGATCACTGAAGTATGACCATTCCTCTTGGGTAAACATGCGACTGGTAAGTCTTTGATCTTTTTAATATTTATGTAGTTAATAAAAGCAAGGAGATCACATCCTTTTTGTGAACATTTTTCTTGAATTCCTGTATTTCAATTCTTGATTTTCAACAAGAATCAGGCAATTATAGTGGTATTTATATGTTATTGTAAAACAATTTTAAAAGATGTAATCAAGGGATAAGTAGTTTAAAATTGTAACACATTTTCCTTTTATATATTCAGACTTAACAAATATTATGCACTTATTTCTGCAGTTTTGTGTTTTTAAAAATAAATGTGATCTGTTCCTTATAATTCTATTCATGTGATCAGCAAAAAACCAAGATATTTAAATAGATTTCTTACGTGTTCTGATGAGCTTCAGATTCATCTTGTCATTTGGGGACTTCTTCTTGTGAAAGTGAAGCATACATACACGTCATGTAACTTTCATATTGACCACATATGATATGATGATTGTGCTATAAATAGACATGCAAATGAAAAGCTTGACAGTCTAGGGCATTCTCTTAAATAATTACACTAATTATAAGAGAAAATATTTTGGACCTCATAGTGTGAAGGTTAATTCTTGATTAGCAATCTTGTTAACATGAATTGTATTCATTACCTACAAAGAATTGGCTGTTTAACCAGGAAACCAGATACTGGTAAACATTTAGTCAGACGTTGGCTTTATCAGGTGGAAATAATTTGTTTGATTAAATTAATGTTTTAAATCTAGGCCCTTTATTTCTAATTATCATCTCAATTTTTGTATACGTTAACACAATGGTAGCTTACAGCAAGACAGAAAAACCTAGATAAAATTAAATTACCAAGATTTGCATGATGCATACAACTGTATTTCTCACTTCTGTTTACTGTATATAGCATTGCATGTACTTTAAACTCCAATTAGCCTACAAAATTTTGTGTGATCTTGTAATTCGATCATGAAAATGATTTTTATTGTCTAATAGATGCATGCATAGTATGCTGTCTGTAATTCCTGATATTAAATGATCTATTGCAAGCATGTTTATCTTATTATAATTTAGAATATAGTTTTTATAACTATTAATAATTAAATGTTATAATCTTCTGTATTTTATTAAATGAGTTGTTTTGATCCATATTCATGTTTATCAGTTTTGGTTCAACACCAATTAAATGTCTTCTGCTATACAATTTTTTTAAGGTATATTTATCAAGGTAAAGTTAATAAAACTAAGATAAATTTTATAACTTACTATTTTTTAGGTACTGGAAAAGTTCCTGTTTGAGGCCACAGCTCTCCTTTCAAAACTAGAAGAAATCCAAGAAGGATTATCAAAAGATGAATTTTCAAATACAATAGATAGCTTAAAGGACCAAATCAAAGAGAACCACCATCTTAAAAAGTGGATTGTCAAGGCGCCAGTAGAAGTTCTGCAGGAGGAGGGTGACAGGATACTAAATAATGTCAAAGACCCAATAAGCGGAGATCTTGTTGAAGGGTTTACTCCAGAAGATTTTAACAAAGCTGAACAGCAGGTGAAAAGTTTAATTGAGGGATTGATTGTTAAGAGACAAAAATTACGGGAATTATGGAACATGAGAAAGCACAAATTGGACCAGTGCTTGCAGTACAGAATATTCCAACAAGATGCTGAAAAGGTAATTGGTTTACAACTTAATGTTTGTTAAAGTAAGAATTAAGAAAATACCATACTGAAGTTTTCATGTTTAACCTGAGATTGGTGATAAAAGTTTGGTCTACATTGGAAGCAAACATGAGAATGATTAATTATTTTGTAAAGTAGATTTTGCTTCCTGACAAATATAATTGTTATTTAGGAAATGAATTGCAATGTCACCTGCAAATAGTTTGACTATAGACTAAACAAGTAACTGTCTACAGCATTTATTTTAAATGATTTTCAGAGGGGGTTGTTGAAAGAAACCCAGTAATTTTAAAGTGTAGAGCATCAAACATTTGGATTAGGTAGATGAACTAGCAGAGTGAGATCATGGGTCATGATTGACCAAGTCTACAAACATCTTTTATTTTGGTGGATCATGTTCTAAATTATTTTTATTGATAGCTTCTTCTAGAAACCAGTTTTGACTGGTACTACTAGTGGAATAGTTACTTTCCTTTTTGGCCATCCATTTACCTTGCGCCTTAACTAAGTTGCCTTTCTTGACCATAACATGAATTATTTTAGTTAGGTTATTTGAGGCAACATTTGATATACTGCCAATTCCTCATTAAAATGAATTTTATTATCAAAAATAAGTTGTTGGCAGCTGCTTTAAATTGATGTGCAAGATATTTGTAAAATTGTCTACTGCTGCCTGAAATTACTCTTTTAGCAGCTCACTTCAGTTGGCATGAAAAAGTGATTTCAAGTTCAGATTAAACTTATTACTTGATTAAAACTTTGATTTAGTACAGCTAGTATTCAGTCTTGATCATCAATCAAGCCAGTTTGATTTAGAACCACCATGATCAGTCAAGCAATGAGTGAAAGATGTCATTAATTAATAAAAAAGTAATTAATTACTTTACAATTACTTGTACTCCAGGTCATGTGTGCCAGAAAAGAGCAAATGAGGTTTCTAGAAAATTAATGAGCTCTTATATTGACTTCAGTTGTTTTCATCTTTCATGCTAAATGATTTTTAATATGGTTAATTAAGTCACATTTCCATGAGTATGAGTTATTAAGACAATTGAAAGTAATCTTCACATAGTTTTGACTGCTGCTAAAAATATGAATAATAATAAACTTTCTTGCATCATTGTTAGATTATTCTGCTGGCTATTTCAATTATGTGTTTTATTTAATTTCATCAATTTTGTTGCCTACGTTGCTTAATTATTGGTCTGGTTAGGGTGGGGGTGATCTTCCTAGCATTTGTTAATGCTAGGAAGATCAAATGCCCTTATTTTTGTATGACAGGCACATTTGTACTACATTTTATATTTATTTACTTTAAAGTTGAGACGAGAAACTATGTATATAACATTATTAAACTTGTTAAATAAGTTAGTTAGCACTAGGGTAAATTGATAATATAAATTTCTTATAATTATTATAATATAACTTGTTTTAATCAAGAAGTAATCCTGAGCTGTGTGTTGGTTATATAGTACCATCACTATATTCTATGTTTCTGTGTTAGTAACAAGTACTTAGTTTTTAGTATGGCAACATTACCTAAAACAATTAGTCTTTCCATGGAACTGTAGTTTCTTCTTCTATCTCTTAATTGGTTTATAATTCCTTTTTTGTTTTCCTTTTTTGTTTTCCTTTTCTTAAAATCCAATTTGAATTCATGATGATTTCAGGTTTTCTTTCCTGTAACAGGAAAAAATAGTTCCTGGGGTTTGAATCAATATTTTTATGTTTAGATTAAACTCTAATCATGGAATTTTATAAGCACTTCAAGCTTTTGCTCAGATGAAAACATCTGTATTGGTCTCTTACCTTTCTTTATAATAAGTTAATTAATTGATGAGTTTCATGATATTATGTTCATTGCATCTCATCTGTAGAAACAATAATGCAAAACTTTATAAGAATAACATTTTCTAGTATTTATTTATTTTTTAAATATATATTTTTATATATATTTTAAAAAATTATTTAATTATTTCTATTGCAAACAATCATGATTATTTCCACAACTAGATTAATCAGGAGTTAACTTGATTTTTTGGTAAATTATACCTAGCATAGATTGTTTTCTCTGTATGTACTTATTCATGTTGGAACTGCTGTGGCACTGTGGTATATACTTACAATATCCTTGATCGACAACAGTACCTTAAATTGTACAATATTATCAGACCATGTGGGAACAGATTCTAGAGGCCACCACTATCCCGCAAACAGCTACTGTAGGTGGATAATTTATCTTTGAATCTTTAGAATGATTTCAACCCAGATAACCTTAACTATTTTGGTGGAACTTGAAGCGTCCAAAATTAAATATTGAAATCTATTGAACATTATTTCCTTTGTCTTTATGCATCCTGCTAACTGTCTGAGAGCTGTTCCTAGATTCGTAGATTGTCTTGTCTGTTTCCCTCATCTGTTTTGTTTGGTTATTTTTTTGTACATGTTGAGTACAAATATATAGCTATTGGTACAGTGAGTCTTAATGTTTTCTTAAATTAATTATTTTCAAGTTTTGTTGCTAATGATAATTACATGGGGTATATCTTCATGAAGGCTGTTCTGACTGGCAATAATAATATTTTCCCTTCTGTTATCCTTTCTTATCTGTCACACTACATCTTGGTTATCTTAAGATTAATTCTCAAATGATTTAATTTATTATATGGATTTAAGATAGAAAAGAGGCTTCCATGATATTTCCTTTTTCAAAAGCTATGAATGTATTTTATACCCCCCAAAGAGTTTTGCATCGAACCTGAGGTTCAAAGTCATAAATATGAAACAGCCAAAGCATTAATTAAAAAATTCTGGGTTCTACAAAACAGTCAGCCCCAAATACTTTCATCCTATTAATGTGTATATTTACCAGTGAGCAAGAGAAAAATTCTGCATTCTGATTTTTTGAGAGTCTTAAAAGATGACAAAGGTTACATATCAAAATTGTCACAAATTTTGAGTTAATCTGGATTTCAAAAATATTACAAAATCATTTTAAAATCCGTTTTAATTCTGAAAAATAAAAGGTAAGAATCCAGTATAAATTTATTATTTCTACATACCAATTTCAAGCTTCCCTCTTATATACATACTTTTCTGGGTTTTTTTTCTTTTCACTCTATTCATTTTTAAATTAGATTTCTGATAAACCCTTTTTTTCTTTCCTGAATTTCAAAATGTGCTAAAACCTTTCAGTATAAAAGTGTTTTAACTTGTATCTTATCACTCAAGGTCTTAAGCTTGCAGAATTGATTGTCACTAATTAAGATGATTTTGAATGGGTATTTTTTTTTGGCATTTCCTTTAGGGGATTTCACTTATAAAATAATCCATCAAAATCAAAATCTGAAACACTTTGCATGTCTGAACTGTCTGACATAATTTCTTTCTCCATACCAAAATACATCTTGAAAAAATAAACCCTAACAAAAACGTTTTACAGTGTGGTAGTTTTGCAGTGGTAGTTCTTTTTTTTTGTATTGATAAATTGATTTTTTTCTCAAAAATTTGCTTTCAAGGAAATTGTTTTTGACTTCATATTGACAGTGTAGTTGTACTCGACTGTCTGTCACTTTCAATTTGGATTCCTTTTACTGACTTTGTCTGTTCTCCAACTGAATTTATAAAAGTGAAGATGTTTGGGCTCTGAGCACATTAATCAGAAAATTCAGTGTCATGTTATTGTTATTTCTTTATGTGAAATGTTTTCAAGCTTTATTTTTTATGCAGTTTGATTGAATAAAGTCAAACACAATATTAAAACTGCAGAAAGGGGTTTGCAAATTTTTCTGTGTCTTGTAATTAGTATGAGCCTGATCTCATTCATTATTCATGGCTAGTGGCTTTCCCAGACATTCAGTCTACATTTTAAGCTTTGATCTCAAAACACAGCCTAAATCTTGTTGATTTTACTGGAAATTCTGCTTGCCTTACACATTTGGATAACACTGCAGAAGATGAGAGGAAAACACTGTTGAAATAAGCTTCAAGATTGGTCAGTAAAGTTTTGTGGTGTGGATTTATGTAGCATTTATTGTGCATATTGTAGGTCAGTGTTAACAGTAAGCATTGATTTTCCATGGACTTAGAAGTTCAGAAAGACAGAAAGTACAACTAATAGAGGATTCAGAGGTTACACACTAGGTCAACTTTCTGGTACCTTGTAATTCTCTTGAAGATCACTGAAAAATATATGGCCAAATGAATAGTTTAACTTCATAGGAAGTTTAGTTATTAGTTATTACTAGATACAGTGCTTGTACACTAGATATTTACTAGGTTTTTTTCTCCTTCTCAGTTATGGACAGTACTAGTGATTTTAATTATCTGTCTACTGACTGCATTCATCCCAAGACAATTTGCTAATTTTCTTCATTTTTTTTTGTCTCCATGAAAATCAGGCTTCAAACACCTCTGGACTTCTATTCACATTTCATTATCTGTACCTTCTAAGCAGCAGCTAAAATATTCACCAATTGGGTTACAGTATTTTATTCATATTGTGTGCCCATCACTACAAAGGCATTACTAAGGGATTCAAACAGACATATTCCAATTTTCTTGTTTCAAAAGGATGCTTCAGAAATTGTGTGTGATTGGAATATTTTTAGTATTTACTGAATCCAGAAAACCTTAATTTTATGGGCTTTGTCATATTATTATTTTTTCAACCAATTGCAATCCATCCAATATACTAAATAGAAAATTCTCATGACTGGTTTGTGTGCCCCTTAGTTTTGCACCTGCATGTGGCTGTTTGTCTCAGACAAATATTTAAAGAGTGTTGACAAGAGAGGAACAATTACATCATGCCTATATATAAAGATTGTAAAGAACACAATTAGTTTCTGAACATAAATACAAAAACTCCTCCTAGTTATCTTCTTGATCCTAATAATTTTTGTGACATTTTCTTTAAAGGTTTGACAGCATTTGTATATGGAAATAGTTATATTATGTCAGGGAGCATAACATTTGTACTTTAAAGTTGAAGAACTCCTGTCTAATGATAACCCACAAAGCCAAATATAATATGTCAGGAAGTGGGACTCACATTATTAACTGAAGGCCTGAGTTTTGTGTAAAACCTCAAAGTGTCAGTTAATATGTGAAGTGATGTTGGATATCTGCTTATCACTGACTTACTAGATTGTGAGCATGAACCAAATCCAATTTACTATGGTGCAAAATATACTGGGTCTGTAGTAGCTAACAAATTAATGCTTGTTGTTCATTCGCAGATGCTAAATTGGATCAAAGAGAATCGACAGGAGTTTTTATTGAATTACTCAGAAATTGGCCATGATAGCATAACAGCAGAGGAGCTGGAAGAGGAGCATAGGAATTTTGAAAGTAGCTGCATGGTGAGTACAGATGGAAGTGTTATCAGGATTATAGTGTGACAATCCAAGTTATATTAGGCTGTCTACTTATGCTTACTAAAAATGTGTTAGCTATTAATATATGCATAAATGAAGTATAGAAGTCATCATCTTGATGAAATGAAAAGAAGAAAAAAGAAGAAATGAAAGCAATTTCAGTTCAACATCTCTTGCTACTGAAAAGTAAGACTTGCCTTTCATACCATTCACTCTTTCATTTCAAAATGTTGAATTTTAGCTTCATGAGAAAAAGGGAAGAGTGAGTGAATAATCAATGTACCTATTTTAAATATACAACGTAGCAGTCAGAAATAGTGAGCTTAAGCCTTTTAACTGTAGACTTCATTTCTCTTCTACAGTCATAGCTAATGAAATTTTGCCATTTTTTCTTTGATATTTGGCTTTCCTAAATGAAAGATAAAAAGACTAAAAATACATGTCCTGGAGTGATTTTAAAATGAATTTATATACAGCTGGTTTGTTATTGTTTTTGTATACTAGTATTGCAGAATCTTGACATTTAGATTATGACATTTTACTGAAGATGTAAAACCTTAATTTGGCTTTTTTTTTCCCAACAAAACTACGATTCAAAATCTTTGATCTTCACAACTTACAATAAACCAACCCATTTTTATGAACCCTTACTTGTAATCATGTGTATATTTATACATGTCGATAGGTTTTTTATGACTGGTGTCACTGATCAATGATGCTCCAAACTTTTACATTTTGAGAAAGCTTAAATTGTAAAGCATTTAGATTTTTTGGGTAAATACACAATATTATATGTACTAGTGTTCTTCAAAATCATCTAAAAACAATACATGAATCAGTATGTTTTGTAGGTATAGCCCCTTGCTGAGTATACAATCCCATGTAGTTCATTTGCTATATGCCAGGTTTTCATGTCACTATATGTAGATTAAGTGGTTTTCATTGATAAAAACACCACCTGTCTGAATGCACAATAATAGCCGAAAAAAACTAGCTTTACCTTAGACCCAGTTCTTGATTGATGACAGATGCTTTTTGTCGTTGGTAGTTCAAATTTTGTTTTTTTGATTCCCATTTTTTACGAGCTAAATTTTCCTTGTTTTTTGCCATGACTTAAAAGTTGTATGTGATGTTGGTAGAGATGGAAGTAAAAAAGGCAGTTAAGTTAATGGTAATAAACTACTTAGGATCAAGTCATGCAATTGAATGTACATGCCAAGTCAATCCATTCCAAAAAGGCCTTATTGTGATTGTAGATTTTCATAAATAGTAAACGAAACCAGTAATCAACTTGAAACTATTTTCCTTTACTAACCAATTGCTATCAGAGCTTGTACATATGTATGTAATGGATTTTTCAATTTATGTTGTTTTGTTCAGGAGGCAGAAAAATATTGGTTACAAAAAGCCCTTTGGGGCTTTGCTTATAATATGGACCATTTTTTGTACCAATTAGGTGATATTAGCTGACTTCTTGGTCAAAACATGTTCTAAATGTATGGCATTTTTGTTTTTTTATTTAATTGTATTTAACAGTTGTAAAATTTATATATAAAAATGTGCTGATGATAAAGTTAAAAAAATTTCTATTATAATCTTTGAAGATTTTGCATAAATTTGAATTAGCAATATTTTTGTTTATTTTCTTTCTGTCTTTCAACCATTAGAATACTTGTACACAATTGCTTGACAAAGTATTGTTTCCTCTTTATGCAATCAAACAGTCAGGATCAATTATTATTATTTTTGTAAATTTTGCAATTATGAGAATGCTTTTTCTGTCTGCCTTTGCAACATTGGCACCCCAATCAACCTGTCAATAGATGTGTGGATCATGAAATGACAGGAAAGCTGGATAAATTCCCCAAAAGAGAGAAGGTTGAAGTTTTTGTATATTATTTTATAATTGACAAATTTACCCCACAGATAGAGGATTCTTTAAGAACTCACAAGTGTTAATCCTGAAGGGTTCTTGGCCTTGGTGTTTACTTATAAACTTGAACTTGACTTTGAAATGATCAAAACATTGACCACCTAATTTTATGTCTCCTGTGTGCTGAACTGTTATTGGACATTGGGGTTTTGTGGCCAAGACAAGAAAAATCCATAAATTATTTATCCATTTTTGTTTCTTGATATGAAATGATAAGTTTGAAATAATTGACAATTTTTTTTCTGGTAGTGATGAACAGATAATCCACCGGCAAAGATACATTACTCACATCATTAACTTGTCATAGATTAACTGATTTGATTAATCAAAATGATAGAATCTATTTGTCATAAAACTGTTCTTTTCTCATAATCTATGGTAATTTGTACTGATAAATTATCTTAGTATCATTACACAGGCAATTAAAAAAATTGTGTGCTGTGATTGGTGAAAAATTTTGGTTTATTTTTTGAAAATCACCTACAGGTGAATATAAGATTGCATGTGCTTCATTTGTTGTGTGCCACTTTCAAAACACGAAATACATATTAACCATACATCAATTCTGCATTTTTTTTATAGCTGTGACTAACTTTTTAAGATTGTTATGAAAATTTGTAGTGATTTAGATGATGACAGTGTAATGAATACCCACTACAAGTGGTAGACAGGAAGAACCTGTCAATAGATGATACAATATATAAATAGACTAGGTTTTTTACCCAAGGGTTTCAGTGACTATTTTTGTTTCTCGTATTGTGATATCTGTTAGGTAGCAATAATATTGGTAGTATTTTGATGTATTTACAGTTATGCTGCTACTCTAGTTCAGTTTTCTGTTATGATATTTCAAAAATAGTATAATTTAAAAAAAACATTAACAACAACGAAAACCCTAGAGCCATAACAGTATCTGAATGAAGATGTTTTTGAGAAAAAGGTTTTATACAATTAAATAAATGTGTTTCCATGGAAACTGTGTTTATAAGCTCTTGATTCATGCAGTTTTTAGCCACTCAGAGTGTGTTATTTTATGTTTTAAGTACATGGCTAGATGAACAGTGATCTTGTTTTTTTCTAGTTTTATATTGATTAAAACTCTTTTCTATATCTAAAGCTAATATTACCCTACTCAAATACATGTATCATCTTGATAGTTACTGTGGAATCATCAATTTTCACAATCCAACACTAAAATATTATCATGATACAATTTGTGAGATAAAAAGTTATTTAAGTTTATAGGAATAACTGAGAAATGAACATGTATTTGTTTCCTTACTGTGAGAGACAGAAGCTGTGATATCCATAAGACACTAAGGATTCTCTTGCAGATTATATCTTGAAACATTAAATCTTCCATACCAGACACCTTTTGTTCTGAATTGGGCCTTTATAGTAAAATCACTTAAGTATGTGTTTAATGAATGGCAGAGAGAATGATTTGTTGTCTATCACAGATATCAGCCATGTGGTGTAATGACTGATTTCCACTAGATCATCGTCTCAGTGGTTACTTTTTAAAAAGAAATCTATTTGTCATCCTGTTTCTTTTGCTCTGATAGTCAGCTGTCTCAAGTCTCGTTTTTCAAGCATTTCTTTTATTTCTGGCTTTTATCTGGGTCCAGTAATCCTTTTACTGTACACTTTCCTCACCTGTTGTGCTGTTAAGTTCTGTACACATCTTACTCAATTTCCTGGCGTTCTTTACATTTAGAAGCCAAGTAGGAAATGCTTTAGAGATCACAGACAATACTCTTCCCGGATATTCAGAATTGGGGGCAAAAATCTTGGCCATTAATGGAGATGTATGTGAAATATTTCCAAGAAATTGAACACTTCTTTCTTAAGATCATTCTGAAAAAAATTTTCCATGGCCCTCTTTTTTTTTTTTTTTTTCTTTTTTGAGATAAATGATTTGAGGACGCCCCTCAAGGATTTCTCAACAACTAACAACTGGCGTCTTCATGCCCAGCGCTTACCCTCTTCTCTCTTCACCCACCATAGATCATTTAACAACGTTCCTCTATATCTTCTTGTCATCAGAGTGAAATAGACCTGCTCTTTCGAAATTATGCTGATGGCATTAAATTCTTCTAGAGGTTAGGAGGGTATATAATAGGATATCATAGGATTAGCAGCTTGTCCAATTACCGTTTTACTGATGTTTTTATTTGTGGTTTTCAGTCTTAAGAATTTGTTAATATACTTTTAGTCATAATAGCAGAGCAGTTTTTTACCGCGCTGTGTCGTTTTCAAACACTGTGATTGGATAAAATTGAGTTACGTGCTTTTTTGATTGGTCAAGAAAGAAAGTCATTCAAGACTCTCGTGTCGTGAACATATGTTTAGCACACTTAGATGGCTTCCCATTATTACCAATCAGAAAACACTAAACAATGCAACATCCAATCACAACAAGGAAGCCATTCACAAGATATATGGTGTGCTAAGCTGCACCTCCTCTCAAAGGTAGACCATACAAACTTAGATATAGACATCACCGTCTTATTGTAAGATTTGTTGCTTAAGATTAAAGATTATTATGTTCATTCATCGCCGGATTCGTAAGGGCTTTGTCCTACGTTAGAGTCTTTTAGGGGAAAGAAAGGAAAGGAATAGAAAAAAAGGTAAATCAATCATTAGATGATGATGTTTGAGAGTATGCTTTTTCTAATTTCAATAGTTTGTGGACTGATTTGTGAATAGTTTATCACCTTTTCCAGAGTTCAGGGGCCGTTTACATGGAGACTTGTCTCAGGTAGTAGGGACCCCCCTCATACGCCGAGTCAACTATACCGAGCGTTCATACGGAAAGAAATTGTCCCTAGAAACCAGGGGTCAACTAATGAAGATACGCATACTCATATGAAAAAAAGGTCTCGGTTAGGCGAGTTGAAATGTTTCACATGGAGAAAAGTTTTCCCAGGTACCAGGGTCAACCTCTTTCACAGAGGGTGTCTCTACCATTAGTGTGACCCTTACCGAGGCAACGTAAAATATCTCATGAAAACGGTCGACCTGAATTAACGAAAAAAGGAAAAAGTTGGCTCGCCCAGGGTAGCTTGGGGAAGTGGGTATCCCTTGTACCCAGGAAACTTCGCTATGTAAAGCCCTTAAGTCAAACAATCCACCTGCTGTCCTGTCTCCAATCAACCCTGCAGCTATAGTTAATGGAGGAGAGCAGTAGTTCTGGAGAAACAGCTTTTTTATTAATATATTTTCAGATTTTCAATTTTTTTTTAGTTTCTTGCCTGGTAGGATGAATCTTACTAATACGATTCTTGTGAGCAATTTATTGTTAAAATGTCATTTTTTTTCTAAGCAGAAAGTCTCTGTGAACAAAAATCTGTAAAAAGTATTTTTCACGCTGGTTTAAGTACACCTTAATTTTGTCTAATGACGTTTAAGAAAAACTTAGGAGTTTTTTGATGTTTAATCGGCAAATAAATGAAAATCTAACTTTATTTTGCAGTTGTTTCGTTAATCACTGACATTATATGGGAAATTTACCTCTAATATCCAAACTATGTTTTTGATGGAGTTACAATCTTTCATATAGATTTGTATATTACCTTCAACAGATATTAAATATTCGCCTAGTTTTAGACTCGACTGAATTTCAAAGGTATTAAAATGGTGTATGTATGTATATGTCTGTGAATAACGCTTGACTTGAATAAGCGATTAATTTTTTTGAAAATGAGAAAATTTAAGGACAGCGTTGAAAAATTCTTTCATTTCTGTGTGTGATTTTTGCCGTGTCATGTGATATGACTCAGCTGATTCACGTGAAAAATTCATTAGAATCTATAACCAAAGCTTAGTTTTGAGGATTTTTTAAAAATTATATGTAGCTTGTTGCCAAATATCTAAACATTCCTTCTTTAGGGCTTTTTTTTTACCAGAGACATAAATAAAGAAAAACAAGGTTCTGTATTTGTAGATATTTGTCGTTTGTCGTCAGTGGATTTTTGTATATTGTGCAATTTTCAATAGATAAAACTGGTGTTAGCACTACTAATCTCATTTATGTAAAATTTGTGATGCATACACTAAATATTTAAACTGAAACATCAAGCTACATAGCTTCATATTTCAAAGATAAGCATTTTAGTCGAGTCGAGTGCAGTGTTGCATCAATTGCTATTGGCAACCAAACAGAAATATCTCCTGAACTCAGTAATATTTCTAATGGAAAACAAACTTTGATGACCAGATGTTGGCGGGGATGTTGTTACTGTTTGCGACGTTGTAAGTGAGCTTATATCATGTAAAACAGAAGAGATACTTCAAAGTTAAAGGTTTGTATTATACAAATCTTGGATAATCCTTAAAATTTATTTTCTTTAGTTTATCGCTAGTCTTCATTGCTTCAAAATTCAACTTCAATGGTCCTTCAATCTCAACTTCCGCATATAATCTTCCATTTGCTGTGCATCCGTAATTTTATCACGGTTCTGTTTTGGCGTCTTATTAGCTCTTTGATAATGTCTGCGTTGTGTTTCCGTATATGATATCCCGTGTTCGTAGTTTGCCCACGAGGTTGAGATAGCAGACAGGAATGCTGAAAACCTTGTCAAGAAATTGTAGGAAGTAAATATACGATTTTTGAGTATATTTGGGAAACGAGGAAAGAGGCGTCTCTCTCTCTCTCTCTCTCTTTGACAGTCACATTTGGGACAGATGGTCATTAACTTGTCGAAATTCTGCCTAAATTCTGCTTGCTTTGCAATACAGAAATCCCTTCGATGATACTGTTGCGTCGATACTAAGTCGTCGTACGATTCATTGTATTTGAAGTCTCAGGCAAATATTTGTACAAAAAATCTTTCGAATTTTTTTCCCCATCGTATTCAGATATCTTATATAAAATTTATAGCACATAGCGGTGAAGATTTTCTATTTCCTGTTCTATATTTGTGCAGAGTGGAGATATTGAATTGTTAATTTATGTAGATCTTTGCGTAAAATTCTCTCTCCTAGCACCTGCCATTTTTTTAGCGTCCAAAATTTGATAAAAATTCGAATTGAAACCCTTGCGTTTCCTTTAGGTGATTTGCGGAAAAATTAAAATGTTTCTTTGTTTTTAAATGTGCTTACAGATTTAACCGCTGCATTCTTGTGGAAATCTACTAGCCCATCACTTAATCGCACCTGAATCGTTTTTACTTGGTTATAAGTAAACTCGTGTTTAATTGGAAGAAAAATGCAAACAAAAGTCCAATATCTAGTAATGAGTTCTCCTGCTAATTGGCTGTAGGACTTTGAAACAAGTCATTGCAAATCAATGAAGTCAGCTCATTTGAGTTTCAACCTTGGTTTCAGAAAAGAATGAATGAATGAATAAATGAATGACTGAATGGGTGAAGATTATTCTCTATGTAAAATCGTGATCTGTCGTCCGGTGGATGATATTCTCCAAGTACATCTATCCCCATAGCGTTAGTTGGGTAACCAGTTCTAGTGCTAATTTCTGGTTAAGTTTATCGGTATGTACCTGTATGATTGTTTTTATGTTTTGGTGCTTCTTATTATGTACCAATTAACTTTGCTCTTTTCAAGTTCATCCCCATTGTTTTCAGTGTTTGGAAAAATATCGGCAATGAAAGGTTTTGTTTTCGAATATATGTTAATCAAGCATCATTTCACTTTATGTTTAAGAGAAATTTGTAAGGCTGGTCGTTTAGTTTTGGAGCTTCAAGCACCTAAGTATGGCTTCAAAGTTGTAATATAAGTATTGTCGATGATTATAATGGGTACATTTGAAAGTCATTTCGGATTAGTTTTAAAATAACAAGCATTGTTTTCGGGGCAAAGTACCTTCCGGTTCGTTCTTGTTCGTTCTTTCCCAGTTTGCTTGATTCCATTCGTTTCTTCTTCATTCTCCGCCACCATCTTCCTCTTTGTCCCACTCTCTGTGTAGGGGCTACCGTCTCTGATTCGTTTTGTCCGAGATTTGATGTTTGATTCGCAAAGACATTCACCCCAAACAGCAGGGCACTATCTGCCAACTTGTATGCAAATTCACAGTGTTTTTATTCAGAACTGCCGAAAACCCTGTCGAGGACGTTGTTCCCCACAAAATCCATTCACTTTCTTTATAGCGATCCTTCGCATATTGCACTCGTTGAAGAAGCTGGCTTACACTTGTGGAATTTCCTCTTCGAGGTTTGTTAGTATTTTTTGTGTATTTTGTTAAAATCCTGTTGTTGTTTTAGCTCGTTTTAAACACAGCTTAATATTTTTTCCAGTGTCGTGTTTTATTTATGTTCACTTGGTTTATTTTCTTTTATTTGCATTCCGTTCCGTTGAGAAACACGTACTTACACCAGGCGTTTTACTAGTCAGCCCAATCCTGATAGAATTTTCGTTTACCAATCCTAAATATGAATGGAGAAATTGAACCTTTATTAGCCAAATTATTCTCATATCATTGGCACTAGTATATTCTCATCCTTCAATCTTATTTTACTAAGGCATACAATATTCATAGCTGTCACATCACGGGCTGAAAAAGCCATGAGAAAGTTCTTTAATGCTCTTTTAGTATGCGTAATAAAGGAAATTCAAGGAATACGGTTCTAGTTAGGAAACAGGGGGATTACTCCAGGTAAAGTGTTAATTGTGGGATGTTTTGCAAGTCTTAATTATAACCTTCGTTCGTTTATTTTTTACGAATTTAAGCATTGTTTTAGTGTATTTTCGTGTCTTAGACGACATTGTTTATAATACTGGACAACGTATTTCTTTGTTTTCCTAAAAAAAAATAGACGCGCCTTTTCGACAATACAATGCCTTTAGCCTTCTCAGCACGGCTCCTAGCATCTTGGCCAAGTTTATTTAGTTCTTTTCAATAACTCATTTTATTCAAGTGATTGGTTAATGCATTGTGTTATCAACATATACTGCGAATTTCCCATCATTAAAAGTTCCCGAAAGACGACGAAAAACAATATTGATCCAGGCCTCAAGTCAGTTTCAATCAGCATAGAAAATTCCTTGTTCGTTTCCATGGAAACGACTTTCTAAAGAAGGACGCATTAAAGGTATTTGTAGTGTTTTGGCGCGCGGTAGGAATTTTTTAAATGCTTGGTTTGTGCACGAAGACTATTACGAGCACGAACAAGCGAATAAAAATACCCAATAATGAGCAAAATTTTATAAGTACCTTGAATCCAAAACTATAGCAGACTTTCTACCTCCTCTAGCGGCTGGTATACTTCTTGGCCAAACGTTGCTGCAAGAGAAGTTTTGAGCGATTAGAACGTACCGATTTCGGTTAAAATTTTTCTAAAAAGAAAAAACCAAATGTAAATTCTTCTGTTGCTGAAATCCAATTAGTTTTAAAAGACATATGGTAGCCAGCGTCGTTGTTGGTAGTTTGTGTAATAGGTATTTGTTTTACCCCCTTAAACACTGAAGAGTATAGATGGCTGATGTTTTGTCTTGATCATTTACTGTCCCCAAGTAAACCAGAGATGCTATCTTGTCTGTTATTCTTGGTATTCTACATTTTTTATTAACCATGAGTTAAGTATCTAAAGGAGTGAATTATCGCCAGACTTCTTTAGCTCTCCTCAATTAATTCTCCTAGCACATCGTCTTTTATTATTAAATTATTCCAGAGCTCATAAAACGACTTTATTTTACGTTCTGTTTCTGCTGGTAGGCTGGATTAATCTATTAAATGACAGATTAATCCACCTGATGGCTTTTATTTCTCTCAAAATATTTTCTTCGGTTGTTTTTCCTAATTTCCGAAGATTCGTAGCGTTCACAATGTTTCACCGCAAGCATTAAACCTTAAACGGAAAGGAACAAACTCTTAAGTTTGCGAGGGTTTTAGTTTTGGAAGTGAAACGGAGCGATGATTGCGTGTGATTTAGTCCTTACGCAAACCAGTACGCCAATCACGACCTGTTATATCGATTTATTCGTGTTCTTACGGCGAACCATTAAAGCCTTACGGCACATTTAGAAAGATTTTGAAAATTCCTCTTTAGTGACAGCTGACAGCGCAGAAATCTCCTAGGGTAGAGTTGGTTGGTGAGTGTATGCCCAGGCGGTAATACAAGCTCTGTAAGACCAATATCTCTAATCTACAACCGTTGTAGTCTTGACTTGCTGTTGTCTTTTTTGCCCTAGTCGATCTTTCCAGAATCCTAACGCAATACACATAAACACTTTGCTTTCTTCAGTCAATGATTCATGGAGTCTGATCAATCTAAAACAGATGCTCTGTTCATTTTGCATAACAATCGTTCATACATTATAAACTCGATCTGTGGAAGATCAACCAATCAACCAACTCTTAGAAACAAATCGTGGATCAATTTATTCCAAGAACATATCATCTTAATCCATCTTTAAGATTGAACACCCTAACATTGTACCAAGAATAAACGTGTCGCTTCTTCTATTCTATTTTCTTCCACTTTTCATTTGATCATTTTAGTTTTTAAGATCATCGAGTTTCGCTGGCTGCATTTGAATCGGGATTTTGTTTGATGGGATTATTTGTTGGATGTTACAAAATGCGCATTGGACGTAAGGCACATAATCTTATGTAGAATATTATGCGTGCTGACTTGTCGCGTCCACAGGTCTTGCCCAGTCACGCCGCTGCGTCTGTGACGCTGTTGGCCATTACATCGCGGACTCCACATTATCAACAAGACAGTACGCATGATAATTCTGCACAACCTTCTATGCCTTAGGTCCATTACGCATTCTGTTTTGTTTTCGTTGCTACTAAATACTGAAAACACAGATTATGAGATTAAGAATTTAACAATCCATCTTAGAGCTCGACCATTCAACAAGCGTTGTGGCTCTATTATTATTTCACTGATTGATCTCATTGATTTTCCCCCACTTGTTTCAGCCTGTCAATCAAAGTATATCTGTCTGTCGGTTTGAATATGTTTTTATACATCACTGTTTAATCTATAACCTCCATCGTTCGTAGGAAGATAAATAATCCCTAGTTTAGTGCCCTTTTTTTTTTGCACCTGTCATACGTTTCCCCCAAGTTCCCAGCTCGACTACGTCTCCATATTGTACTAACCGGTTTTTGCATCTCGAGTCAAGCCAATTGATCTCCTTGTCTTGGTAATTGTTTTATTCAAATCGTGCTTCCTTTTCAGTACTATTTCCATCAATAGTGCAATAAGACGAAGACCTATTTGACAGCAGTTATTTAGTCTAGGCTCAACGTAGCACTTTGCAGGCTTAACATTTTCCAATCACTCGTCCAAATTTTAGCGTTAAAATAATACCATTAGGAATCGATAAGATAACTAGATGAAGCTACATTGATAAGCAGAGGATGAAATGATTCGAAAGAACTGATCAGAAAATGAACTGTGTCTTGCTAAATGCTGTCGAGCGACTGTGGCTGCCGTAGAAAGTGAGAGACACTTGGCGTCGCTGGGCCGTAAGTAGAAAACGAAATTCTAAATTGGTGATGTGGTTTCTTTATTTCACTTTAATTTTGACCCCATACCTGAATTAGTGGCCAATGTAGAGAATTTTATCAAATCGAAAAAGAATGAATGATTGGAAAGTGAAAAATAAGAATGTTTAGATTTTTATTATTTATCCCGAAGACTTTTTTAATCCGAAGACTTTTTTCCAGCAGAATTTGTGGAGCGATCCACGAGCGTTCGAGGTGAAGTTTAGAAGCGTAGTTAATAAATAACATTTTTAATCCGAAGACTTTTTTCCAGCAGAATTTGTGGAGCGATCCACGAGCGTTCGAGGTGAAGTTTAGAAGCGTA